>JABXWE010037970.1:0-12027 GCA_014611495.1 Limonius californicus
TCACGAAATTTTCAAACACTCCAATGAGACCGCATAGAGGAGCGTCGTTAATAAGTAAAAAAGTATTTGTAGCTTATTTACGCGTGTACTGCGTTACAATATTTAATCAAAATTCTTACACCCTCTTTCAAAATTTAATTTTGGTATTTTAAAACTTTTGGAAGCTTACCATTTTTACTATTGACTAATACAGTGTAATTCTAATGCGGAAACGCCAACATTTAAATCAATTGAACTAACTGTTTTTAGTAACCAAGCGTTGAAGTTGAAGTTTTTACACAAATATAGTGACCCCATTTTTGGAGCTAGGAACCCTGGTTTGGAGTAGTAATCACGAAATTTTCAAAAATTCCAATGAGGCCGCAGAGACGAGCGTTGTTAATAAGTAAAAAAGTATTTATAGATTAATTATTTACGGATGTACTGCGTTACAATATGTAATGAAAATTCTTATACCCTCTTCAAAAATTTATTTTTGGTATTTTATAAATTTTGGAAGCATACCATTTTAATTATTGTTTAATACAGTGTAATTCTAATGTGGAAACGCCAAAGTTTAAGTCAGTTGAACTAACTATTTTTAGTAACCAAGCGTTGAAGTTGAAGTTTTTACACAGATATAGTAACCCCATTTTTGGAGCTAGAAACCTTGTTTTTGAGTAGTAATCACGAAATTTTCACAAATTCCAATGAGACCGCATAGAGGAGCTTTGTTAATAAGTAAAAAAGTATTTATACATTATTTACGCGTGTACTGCGTTACAATATTTAATCAAAATTCTTACCCTCTTCAAAAATTTATGTTTTGTATTTTATAAATTTTGGAAGCATACCATTTTTATTATTATCTAATATAGTGTAATTCTAATGTGGAAACGCCAACGTTTAAGTCAGTTGAACTAACTATTTTTAGTAACCAAGCTTTCAAGTTGAAGTTGTTACACAGACACGGTGACCCTATTTTTGGAGCTAGGAACCCGATTTTCGAATATTCAACTGGAAATTTTCAAAAATTCCAAGGAGAGACCTTTGTTAATAAGTAAAAAGTTATTTTATAAATCGTGTATACGTCTACTGCGTTGTAACATTTATTCAACATTTTTTTACCCTTTTCGAAACTCTAATTTTGGTAGCTTGCCATCTTTACTGTTGACTGATACAGTGTAATTCCAATTCGGAAACGCCAACATTTAAGTCAATTGAACTAACTATTTTTAGTAACCAAGCGTTGAAGTTGAAGTTTTCACACAGACCCTATTTTTGGAGCTAGGAACCCTGTTTTTGAGTATTAATCACAAAATTTTGAAACATTCCAATGAGACCTTAGAGACGAGCGTCCTTAATAAATAAAAAATTATTTTATAAGTCGTGTACACCGCGTTGTAATATATAATCAAAATTCTTAAACCCTTTTCGAAAATTTAATTTTGAATATTTTAAAAATTTTCGAAGCTTGCCATTTTTACTATTGACTGATATAGTGTAATTCCAAACCGGAAACGCTAACGTTTAAGTCAATTGAGCTAACTATTTTTAGTAACCAAGCGTTGAAGTTGAAGTTGTCACACAGACACAGTGACCCTATTTTTGGAGCTAGGAACCCTGATTTTGAGTATTAATCACAAAATTGTGAAACATTCCAATGAGACCTTAGAGACGAGCGTCCTTAATACGTAAAAAATTATTTTATAAATCGTGTACACCGCGTTGTAATATATAATCAAAATTCTTAAACACTTTTCGAAAATTTAATTTTGAATATTTTAAAAATGTTCGAAGCTTGCCATTTTTACTACTGACTGATATAGTGTAATTCTAATGTGGAAACGCTAACGTTAAGTCGGCAACAATTTTTTTCGCAACCTTTAAAACAGAAAAGTTATAAAGGGCTTTTACATAATTAATAAAATATAATGTCTACGCCCGTTTACTCGAAAAGTGTTAATGTAATTTTTTAAAGATTAAAAATATTTTTCGAAAATTTGATTACATTTTGTATTCGCACGAAATAACGATTTAGTAACGAAGCTCGCCGTTAGGGCCTTGTAAGAATTTTTGAAAATTTCTCTTTTAATGCCTTTTTACTCAAAAATCGTTTTAAAAAGACACTGCGTTATTTAATTTTGTTTAAACATTAGAAACAATATTTTTTTATTATAAATTACTTCCAAACATGCCATCCATGCAATCCATCCTTATAAACTTTCAATATGTTCTATAATCAATAGTGTCAGTAGATTATTGAATTTATTATTCCAAATTTGCAACAAGACCAATAGGTCTGGACATTTTTACTCACTGTCTCAATAGAATAATTTAGTAAACCGTGAGAATTCATAATTGTTAAACGACCTGAAGAGCAAATATTTAACTAAACGGATACCGTATTCGTCACCTTCGTATGTAGGTAATTACGCGCGATCTACTTTCTGATAAGTTCTAGCGTAATTTTCCTCTAATTGTTCGTTTTTAAATACAGTTTCTTGCTGTTTGTCAATTTTAACGCTATTTGGCGTTTTAAAATGAGTTCTAAACGCTTCTTTGATATTGTAATAGAAATATTGAACTTAGTTACATGGAAAGCTTTTCAAGTTCTGTCTAAATGTATAGTGGCTTATCGAATAGATCTATGTTGTAGGTGTACATTTCTAAGTAAGTAATTGGAAAAACAAATTGGCCCCTAAATGAGGTTTGAGTACGATAACAGTCGGACGTCATTCAAAATCCTGTTATTAAACATTGTCCATTCCTTCTAAGAACCATTTCTACTTTCTCTACAAATTTGCTCATTTCATCTGAAACACTAATTGTAAATTGTTTCTGCTTTTAATATTTACACAGCAGCTTTCACGTGTTTGATATACCCACCCAATTTGTTTCCGTAGTTAGAAAATTAATAATTTAAGCTAAACAACAACAATAAATACAGAAATTTTACAAATTAGGTGTGTACTAAAATAGAATTTCGTTTTGTTACGATATGGAGTGATTATTTTCCAGGCTGCCTGGGCTGTAAGCCAACGCCAACGCCAGCTTTAATTAAACAAATATTTGATAGAAATGTGCTGTTATTTATATTCGAACAATAGCCATCATATTTCAGCTGTGACTTACGTTGATAGCGCAAATATTGCTATGTAATTTACGACTAGATTAATTTGACAAAGGCAGCCTGAAGTAATTTCACATTACGCCAAAATGAAATGATAAGTAAAGAATGCACAGGTTTGCCTTGCAAAAGTGGGGAAAGCGTTGCGTAGTGTAATCATTAAATATTTTTTTACGTCAAAAATTATGACTAATTTCTGACGTATACAAACGAATCATGATTTAATTAAATTCTTACCAGTAACGAAGCAATAACTGTTCTGAATCATTTAACATGATTTGTTATCAGGAGATTTATAGATCATATTTTTTATCATTGGCTTCCTACATTTAGTAATAATTATTACTTATTACTTATTACAAACTACCATCCTTTAAGTTTATAACGCTGGCAAATCGAATGTCAAGAAGTATCTAATTTTCTTCAAATGTCAACACTTTATTTTGTGGTATATTATTCGCATTGCCTTTTACATTGGTTGCAGTTGCAGCAATTCATTAAATTACATTTAATTTTGAATAGCTAGGTCCGATTAAGTCCTCACTGGAGGAGCGAAATTAAGCAACCAATGTAAAAGACAATGCGTATAGTATACCACAAAATAAAGTCTTGACATTTGAAGAAAATTAGATACTTCTTGACATTCGAGTATATTATAATATATGGAATTAATTTTGCTTCTCCATTGAGGACCTAATCGGACCTAGCTATTCAAAATTAAATGTAATTTTCCCTGATATTTTCGGTTTTACGACCGTCTATTTGAATTGCTGCAACTGAAACCAATGTAAAAGACAATGCGTATAGTATACCACAAAATAAAGTCTTTACATTTGAAGAAAAATTAGATACTTCTTGAGATTCGAGTTGCGTGCGTTATAATCTTAAAGGGTGGTAGTTTGTAATAAGGTAAACAAATTTCATTAAATTAATTTCGCATATATTATAATCGTAGATTAATTTTACCACATTTTTGTATTACTTTTTTATAACAAGTTTGCCCGAATTTTAGTTTATTTTAGGTTACTTTAATAACCCCTTAAAGGCTACGATATCCTATAACTATATTCCAAATTTTTCAAAATTAGGCAAAGGTTTAAACGAAGATCTTTGGTTTGTATGAATTAATTTTTTTTTAATTATTTCTTTGTTGGATGTAATGAATTGCGGCTATAATGAACCGTTTTCGGTGGCGAGTAGTGGTTTACTGTAACCGGACGCTACTGTATATCTAATTAGCTTGATATCTCAGTTATTTGAACTATTAGAAAAATTATTTATCAATAAATAGTACTGGGCAGTGCCGCCCGGGAATCGAAACCGGTGTTTTCACATGAAAACCTGCTGCGTCAACACATCAGCCCGTTTAAACTCTTTGTTGTATTATATTATTATTACATATGCTAGTGGTACTTCGCGAATCAGTTTCTTAAATTATTTTGAAAATTGATTTAAGCTGAACAAATTAATGTTCTGATGACTGCAATTGGCACAAACTAATTTTAAATTACCGCATTTTAAAGTATCTGGGAAGACAGTATCGGCACTACTCTGCTATCCTGGTATGTGATTTCAGCTCGATATACTTCTGCTTCATTTTCGACTTTAGGATAATACCACCCTTATTTGAATTCACAGAACAAAATTTCATTTTTTAAATATTTTAGAACTTTTAAAGTAAACAATTGTTTTTAAATGGGGTACAATGATTCAAGTAATGATCAACACTAAATTTTTAATTTTTGAATAAATAGTTTTTAGAAGCAACTTCTAATATTTGTATAACCTCGTTGGAACAGTGCTAAATATTTTTGGTAGTAGACTTGGAAAACTGTAAAAAGTACCTGATGACTCTGACCGGCAAGCTGATAACAGTGGCGTAGGTTTTGTTGTAAAGTTGGGGTATTTACGTATTACAAAATTTTGAATTTTTTCGATTTAATAATTATTGTGTTTAGAATATTTTGTAGATTAATTATAAAGATAATGGTATTATAAATTTGAATTAATATAAGAACGACACCACCAAACCTGCTAGCAACAACGGGATGGGGACGTTTCGTCTCCACCGTTTTGCCCCCAACGTTTCGCCCCCGCCGTTTCGCCTCTGGCGCCGATTCGCCCCCGACCATTTGGCCCCCCAAGCTATGCAATATATTTTTGCATTAGATTCACACTTTGATTTATACTCTAACTAGTCTAACTTTATAAATTTGTGTACTCACCTGTACATTTTAAAATTACATACAGTCTCTACATAGATATGAAATTTCACAATTATTATTAGGTGTTAGACCAAAAATAAACAAAAAATATAGTGTCATTTCAACAAGAATTTAAAATATTGTAGAAAGTTATGGTAAGATAGATACTATGGATTATTTGTTAGGCATTGCGCATAATTTTGAATTTTAAAATATTTTACAATATGTATTATTTAATAAATATTATTTTCAAAATTATCAGACTTTTAATTTTTACTCATTATTATTTTTGGGGGCAAAACGGTACGGAGGCCAAACATCCCGGGGCGAAACGGCGGGAGCCAAACAGTGGAGACTAAACGGTGGGGGCGAAACGTCACATCACCAGCAACAACAGCTAGATTAGAGCGGAAGTTCCACGTGCAACGCCACCACTGAATTTCAACCTCCCCTAAAATTTGAATACGGATTCGCCTAAATGAAAACTCGTTTCTGCGCATTGTGTATTTCTTACAGTTTACAGAGTCTACCTATACACAGGCAACACTGTTTATTACAATCTGTCTAAAAATGATTTATGTAATGTTCATCTTCTTCTTTTTTCTTTTTTATTTATCAATTCTTATTTTACCTAACGGTGTCGAGGTTGCCGTTCATACACTCGGGATTAATTGAAGCTGATGGGACCCTTTGGACTTGCATCACGCTCCTCCCTCTCCCCTCAACTACATTCATTCTCTCCATTTTCACTGTTTGTGTTAATTATATGTATGATATTGTTTGTGGCCTTGTTACTTCTCCTGGTCAGCCAGTGGTTAGGACAAGCGCCGTTAATTGTAACCCAACGTCGAATGGTTACCGAGGTCGATACCGACCTTAGGAATTACAGAAAAACTTCTGCCAATCCCAAGGTTCGAACCGAAGACTTCGCATTACGAGCCTAGCCCTCTTACCACTGGGCTACTCGGGGTCTTACCTGGTATACATCATATTAAAAAAAATTGGAATATACCTGGTGGTTCAATAATTATGTGTAATAAACTTGATTCCATTGGAGCTCTTTGGGAACCCATATCTTCGAAGAGGAGGCCTATACGAAAAAAGTTTATATGAACTTGTAGTATTCTTTTCACGTGTTTTTTTTCATATTCGGGAGATTTCCCACATTTTCCCAGACACCCTGTATGTACACACAGGATGAATTAAATGGCGGAAAATATTTACACCACGCGATTCTGCATCAAAAACTGAGCAAAAAATTCCATAAGCGTTTTGCTCGAAAACATTTACTTTTTGAAGAATTCTTTATTAAAGTTTTGTAAATTTAACAACACTATGTGGTCAGTCGTACTGAGATGTGTGTTAAGTCGCCTGCGATTCACATAGCAACGCACTTGATTTAACATGGAACCTAAGGAGATTGTATACAGACATACTAGACCTCCTTCATGGTAGTATTCTAATTTTAATGCGCTGCTAGTATTTTTAAATTAACAGTACTTAACTAGTAAGGAAATATCAACTACGTTTCCAGTTTTTTATTTTGTAAATTACAGCAATTGCTCAAAGTGGCTACCCCCAACTTCTATGCATTTCATACACCTACGTATTATGCTCCCTTCTAGATTTTGAAGCATATTATTTTGTGGAACCATTATAACTGCTTCATTTATTCGTTGCTGCAGTTGCTCTCGAGTATCAATTTCTACTGCATACACAAACGCTTTTCATATTCCATACAAAAGAAAAAATCAAGACAGCTTACATCTGGGCTTCTTGGTGGTCAAGATAATGGACTGCCACGACCAATCCGCCGTGTTTGAATTGCCTAATGTGCTGGTGCCCCGTCCATTTGAAAAACCACATTTCTTCTTAAATCTAATGGTACATCATCTAATAGATCCCTAAAATCGGTGTGTAAGAATTCAACAAAATTATTCGCGTTTAGGCGATCAGGCAAAATATGTGGTCCTATAAGCCTATTACCAATAATACCACCCCACACATTAACGCTAAACCGAACTTGATTATTTGTTGTTTGGTACAGTGCATGGGGGCTTTCATAGGTCCATTGGTGCATGCTATGGATATTAAATGTTCCATTTCTGATGAACGTAGCTTCATCAGTCCACAAGATATGTCCGATAAAACCAGGATCCCTTTTTTGCTCACGAAGTAACCATCTGCAGAATCTGACTCTTTGCTGATAGTCTTCTGGTAATAATCCCTGTACTCGTTGATAATGATACGGGTGCAAGCCATTTTCCTGTAATAAGCGATGAACTATTCTTTGGCTAACATCAAACATTCTGGCAATGGATCGGGTACTTTGTTTTGGTTCATTTTCGACTACATTTAAGATCTTTTCTTCAAGCAGTGGTAAGAATACTCGATGAGGACGGCCTCTGTCACCTGCTGGAGTGGGTGCAGTTCTTCTAGTTTCTCGCATTCGTTGATCTAAACGTCGAATAACATTACTATTTGGATGCCTTCTGTTTGGATACCGTTCAGCATAGAAATTAGCGGCAGCATTAAAATTGCTACGACATTCCCCTAAAATCAAATACATGTCTGCATACTCCACAAAAGTGTACTCCACGACGCTAATTTGGGAAATCAAACACAAATAAACTAAACTGAAGGTATCACTAAGAGAATTAAATACGACGTTTGGTCGGCAAATTGTCACAGAAATATCATTAAAAGTAAAATTACTTAAAATAAAAAAACTACGTCAAAGCCTATGTTTTGTTTTAAAATGTGAAATTTGTATTGCACGTTGTTGCAACATTTTTGGCAAATTCAAGTATTGCAGAAGCTTTAAACTTCGGATGGAAGTTCTGCGTAAACCAAGGGTATGATGACTACAATTACAGATTGCTGATTCCTTTTGTTGATTAAACTACAGTTAAAAATCATCATTTCATAAAAATATCGCACGATAAGGAACCCGGAAACCAACTTAAGGCTGCCAATAACTCCTCATCTATGAAGTTAACAGCAAATTGGTATAAGATTTTATTGCTCCATTTTTGATCCAGAATCAGATGGTATGTCTATTATCTGCCATTTAAGATTCACCCTGTATATATATTTTAATAATGGTCTAGGGTTGTACCATTTTTCAATGATTGATAAAATTAATACTATGTTTATCTATACGCGCATATACAGAATGTTATTGTGTCAATGTCATATATAAAAAAGCTATGAAACTTTGTTAGTTTGAAAATTTAACTTTCTGTTTTTGTTCTTGGCTGTATTGAACACTTGAACGTACTATTATGGCGAATGTAATAATGGTATACGGACCAATTAATCGTGGTTTTCGACGGCTGGAATTGTATGTGCAACAATTCCAGTAACATGGTTACATCGTGCGCATTGTCACAACATAACCTCAAATATTAAAATTCTCTCGTGGTTTTAGTCCATTTTGTTGTCGTGCAAAACGGTTTTGGTAAATTGTTGTTTAAAATAGTGCTTAGTCTAGTTTTTGCTGCGCAGTGAGTATCCCTCTTTAAATATACTAATAAATGCTGGAATACAGTTTAAACACCGCCCTCTACTTATAGTAACCTCCTTTTCATTGGTCCGGACTACATACGTCATTCTATCTTTATTTCAAATTACAGATATTCCTATAATTTTGTTTCTATTTTAAATACAGCAAGTACATTTAGTAATCCCATGGACATATTTCATTTGGAACAATTCTGCATTTTGGAGCTACAGGAAAGTATAATGTTATTCGCGTTATATTTATGTGCCATATTATAAAAACGCGTAATATCTTCCATAGTACAACAAAACCTAGTACACAAATGTTGTTAAATGCGTTTATTAAAGCAAATCCCTCAAATGTTCTAACCTATGATTAAGCCCGATTTGATTCATAAAAGATCGTAGGTTATTACGAAAATGCAGATCATATCCGTGATATTTTAATGTGTTCACTAAGTGGTGCAAATAATAGTTTACAGTCACAGTAATAGGTCAATTTGTATGTTTCCAGTCTCCAGCGCGACTGTTTTGGTAGAGGAGTGTTAAATTGTTTCAGCAAGTTACTTTTTAATAAAAAGTTTTGTGTGGTTTTTATGCAACTTCCTTACTTCTACTAGAAAATCCTAATTTGCACATCACGTTCTGGAAAACGCCAGCGGCTGCCTCTTGCTATAATGTGGTAATTTTGGACTTTTTAAATGCCCTTAAGTTAGCATTTTAAATTTTATTTAATAACGTGCTAATCAACTCGTTTGTTTTGAATGCTGAATACGTACGTAATTGGTTAACCCCGAAATTCGCCAGTTCGTGGAAATATCAGTATAATTTTATTTAAAACAGATTTTAAACTTTTAAATGTGTAGTTTATATGTTTTTTTTCCTAATTTATCATAGTTTAGAGGTCGTCAACTACCGATATAGAAATACAAGTAAATTGTTAGAAACTGTATGAATACCAGTAAAATGTTCCAATTTAATATCGAATCCATCAATGGAAACCCATATTTAGAACAATTTTGATTTAATTTTTTTAGTATAAATTAACGGAATAATTATGGGTATGAACCAAAATTCTGTAGCTAATTCATAATGTCACAGTTTTGGGAAATTGATAATTTGTTTGCTCATCCTGCGTAACATAACACAGACAATAAAAATCATATAAATGGGTGCAAAAACTAAAAAGTATAACTTCTAATGCAATTTAAGTTATTTAAGAGAAACAATAATTTTCTATTTTACTGTTTTTGTTCTGCAAACTAATCAGTTTACTACCATGAAATATAAACTGCTTTTAATCATGCCAAAAAGCTTTACTTCTAGATTTCTTTTTATTGCTAATCCAAGAAGTGAATATTTATATATAAACATCAAACATAATTATGTACAAATTTTATTTTGCTGTATTTTAAACATTCTGGTTGACAACTCGATTCTAACCAGGCGGCGTAAACCTTTCTCTTTTAAATATATTGTATTAGTCATGCTTGATTTTTGCTAATTGGGAACCTACAACGAACTTGACGCAAGCGAGGACCAGCAAATTCAATTTTGGACCGGTTTTAACCAGATTGATTCGACCAATCGTTTAGTGTTTATTTTGCAATATATTGCTTTGTTTATATACATTTTTGGCTAGTTTTCGTTTTCATTTCATAATTGCCGTATTGTTGATGCTATAAGTCTATGTCTATATAGGCTAAAATAATAATGTTTAATCTAAAAAATTTACTTTGAGTCTTAAAAATGCAATTCAAATGGTTTGTCTTTATTTACAACATTGGAATGCAAATATGCAAGGAATTCTTAAGGTATTTTTCAAACAGATTCAGATTTTTATTTATTCAAATATACAACAATACATGCAACACAGTTTGTAGATATCTTTGGAGATGCTTCATCAGAAACCATGATTCGCCATCTTTTTAAATACGTCTTCACAAGTCACTTTCTGATGTAAACATTTGTGAACTGCAATAAACAGCAATTGTGACAATTGCATTCTAGCTGTTGTTCGGTTAATTCAATTTTTGAATAGATTAAGTCTGCAAATTAAATAGCAATTTAAACTCTCTAAAACGGTTCATCCTACTCCTACGGAATCTCTGGCATTCTTGAACAATTTGCGCAAACTATTTGTTACGATTCCACCATAAAGGAAATCTCTATGAATATAATAATAAAACGGTGTGCTCAAATATGCCAGGTGGAGTGAGCAATCGTTGTAACCATAGTGGCAACCTTTTTTAAAAAATTACGAGTTGCTTTACATATTAGGGAACCACTAACATAATCCAATCGTTCTAAGGTTGTATTGCAGGTAACACTGATTTAATTTGGACTAAAATATTATGACCACGCTGTAGCTAATAATATCCAAATTTTAGTAAAATCAATTGAGTGGTCCCAATACTAATTAAATAACATCCATTTACACTTTGATTAGACGGTAGATGGTATTATTAAACATTTTTTTAATTTGATCCAAAGTTTTACTGAAAGTCAAATTGATTTGAATTGGATTAAAAGATTATGAACACGCTGTAGCTAATAATATCCAAATTTTAGTAAAATCAATTGAGTGATCCCAATACTAATTAAATGCCATTCATTTACACTTTGATTAGACTGTATATAGTATTATTAAACATTCTTTAAATTTTATCCAAAGTGTTACTGAAAGTCAAATTGATTTGAATTGGATTAAAAGATTATGAGCACGCTGTAGCTAATATTATCCACATTTTAGTAAAATCAATCCGGTGGTCCTGATACTGTATTGATAGTTAAATATAATTAATGCATTCACACATTTGCAGTAGGCTGTAGACAGAGTATTACTCAAATTTCTTTAAAATCAGTCCCGTGGTTCTAAGGTTTTATTAAATGTAAATTGATTTGATCTGGATTAAAAGATTATGAACACGCCGTAGCTAATATCTTCGAAGATTCAGTAGCTTTTAATAGTGTAGTGATAGTTGCATTTATATTAATTTATTTCGAGTAGCCTGTAAATTAGTATATTACTAAAATTTCCTTAAAATTAATCAGTAGTTCTAGGGATTTATTAAATGTAAAATTGATCTAATCTGAATTAAAATATTATGAGCACGCTGTGGATAGAATTTCAGTAAAACCAATCGAGTAATTCTGATACTTATATAAAATTAATTTATATTAACACTATTTATTTACACTGCAGATATTAAT
>JABXWE010037971.1:0-38093 GCA_014611495.1 Limonius californicus
AGTAATTTTTTCAATCTGGCAACAATGCATTTGTTCGCACGTACTTATATATAGCAGGTTATATATATTTTGTCTGCGATTTGTATTCGTGTTGCCTGTTGATGTATAAGACGGAATTATAGCTATTCATTGCTAGGTTTTCCAATTTATAATATTTATAACACACAAGGACTACATCATATAGAACCAGTGAATACTTTAGTAATTTTTTCAATCTGGCAACAATGCATTTGTTCGCACGTACTTATATATAGCAGGTTATATACATTTTGTCTGCGATTTGTATTTGTGTTGCCTGTTGATGTATAAGACGGAATTATAGCTATTCATTGCTAGGTTTTCCAATTTATAATATTTATAACACACAAGGACTACATCATATAGAACCAGTGAATACTTTAGTAATTTTTTCAATCTGGCAACAATGTATTTGTTCGCACGTACTTATATATAGCAGGTGATATATATTTTGTCTGCGATTTGTATTTGTGTTGCCTGTTGATGTATAAGACGGAATTATAGCTATTCATTGCTAGGTTTTCCAATTTATAATATTCATAACAGACAAGGACTACATCATATAGAACCAGTGAATACTTTAGTAATTTTTTGAATCTGGCCACAATGCATTTGCCCACGCGTACATATCTACAGGTTAGAATAACTTTGTTTGCGGCATCTTCTCTCTTAAAGGGACACACATTTGAAACAGGGCAGCTAGAGGAAAACTATAGGTTTCAGGAAGAACCGTTTTTGTTCATGTAAATATATATAAAGTAATTTTGTAACTGGCTCAAGCCGCTTAACCTTAAGAGCAAACTTAGGTACTTCTTATTCCCCATAAGTAAATTCAGCAATATAGTTTATAAATGTTTGCCAAAGATAATATTAACATACAGATTACTTTTATTCCTATCCAGCAAACTCATCTGCCTCATATCAAATGAAAATGTACCTGTATATTTTTTCAGTGAGGTATAAACATGAATGTCATTTAGCATACAATCGCCTCGTAGTTTTTACAAAATAAAATAAAATCGGTGATGTAAAAATATGACTAAACACACATGTAAACAAAAATATTACCTTATAACTGAGCTAATTTAAGACATGGCAGTATAATAAATTGAAGTAGAAGTATGTACTCGAGTATGATCTACCATCGTAAATTGTTTACTCGAAAAATGTATTTATATTTGCGGATTTGCGTCGTGTAAATACGATATCAAGCTACAAGTCTAACCTTTGCTGTTGGGATTAATTCTCTGTCTTCCATAAAAATAAAAGTAAAAGAGAAATATTATCTCAAAAACACCGCAACTATTAGGAAACAAATTTAACGTGACATGAACCGCACGAGATTTAGAAACGTGGAAAAGTTCAGGTGAAATATTTGGTGTATTTTTCTCTATCTACTAAATACAATACAGGGTGTTTTTATCACTAGGATAGGTTGATGGAAATATTAATTCCAGTCTGCATTATCTGGATTTTAAGTTAAAGCTATGGCAGATTCCAGAAAATTGTACCACATTTAAAATAACCTTTTGGAAATTTAATTAAAACTTTCCCGAGGAGGAAGACAACAACAACCAGGAAACAAACCGCAGTCGCCAGTAAATATCCTACAGAGATAGGAAGTACAAATTAATATTCAAAACACATCTATTTACTTAATTACAATTCACTAGATTAGTTACCAACATTATTGTTAGTATTCTCATGCTTGATAACAATAAACCGCTAATGAACATAGCCGCACTAGAATGAAAATGCAAGAAAAGCAGAGCTGTTTATCTTTTCAATAAGCATATACTAGACCAAAGGTGCGCCAATTGTTAGCGAGCACCCTGTGGTAAGTTTCAGTATAAAAATAGATTAGCAGATTGCAGAACTTCTTGAAAAATTGTTACATAACGTTGAATGTGGATGGCATAAGTTTATTTACACTCTTGAACTTCCTTTAATTTTAGAAGAGCCTTGAGTAATGTTAATTTTGTTTTTCCTCAAAGCCAGCAGACCTGACAAGCCTTAAAGAATTTTCAAAATTGTTTAAGCTCATACATAATTCATATCACTCAACAATTCCCAGGGCGCGACTTTGTCCGCAAATAATTAATATCAGTCAACAGTTTCTCTAGGTAATTTCATTTTTAGGTTTCGATTAAAGCCAATTCGAACACATCGAGATGTAGATAAGCGGCTTACTTCTATCCTACTGATAAGATGGGACAATTTCCCAGAAAATTAAACTTTATATAAAATAAAATACGGCTTTCAGGCAACTTGCGGGAAGCAGCCTTGAACAGAAGTAGCAAAATTGTGTGTTATCTAAAAATACGCTCTGTTTCAACCTAGTTTTTAAATGTTTACACGTAGCGACTTTTGCACCTTTAATAGCTTCAAAACGTCAGTAGATGATTCTTGTGTGATTCACGGCTTAGTTTTTAGGGCGTCGCGACGACGAAAAATCACATTGGACGACGTCAATCGGAAAACATCAAGGCGTTACATTTGCAAGGTGGGCTAACTCGGCTTGTTTTCGACTAATTATCCAAAAGATACGCTTTTATTTGAAACAAACAACATCATCGTTTTGGCAGTTGAAGATATTTTGCTGCACTTGCGTTACGCACTTTGCACTTATATTTTTACGTAACTGAAGCGTCTATTTTGTGGCGAACACCTACTTAAATAAGCAGTAGTCCCTCTTTAAATTCTGTTTAATTTTGTAGATCGCTCGTTTTACCGTTACTTTGGCTAATATTGATTGCATACATATAAAGCATGGCAAATATTTACGGTACAACGTTTATCTAGCACTTAAAGTAACCTTAATTCCTTTTTCGTGTTTTGCCGGCAAGATATAAGTATAAAAAAGTAATGACTCGAATGTAATTGCGGAGTAAAGTTAACCACATATCTAAGATTAAACAAAAGTTTAAGATAGGATGTTCCTAATGTACATACTATTGGTTCCATGTTTAGAACCATACAAAATTCGGCAAAATTATGAATCAAAACTGCGAGCATATTAGATATTTTAAATATCTTTCCTTACTTTATCCTTTTAAATGCACTTTGAGCTGTTTTTGTGTACATATTTTCAATTATTTTATATAAACTCAAATATTTTTAAGTTTAAGTGATTGAGCCTATTACCTCTTCAATGTCATGGAATCTGGTGGTGTCAAACTAGGCTGGGCAGAGTAGCAATTCTATGGTACCTCTCTATTAAATCTTTCGTTCTGCATATAATTCCACTAGATGGCTTCGAAATTTGTCTATTAAAATTAGTTGGTACACCGTCGTGTTGATATCGGGAGTTATTAATATTATTATTAGGAAGTACGACGCGTCAATTAGGTGCCTTTATAATTCTCAATACTTAGACAATAAGAAATGTAGAGCACCATCTATTTTTCTTATCTACTAACATAATTGCGGATGTTCTCGTATTATTCCTACAGATGGGGCTGGGTATTTTGTTATCGGCTTTACGGTTTCCTTTGATAATGCGTGGCGAACAAATGCGATTACTGGTCAAATGGTATTGAGAGTTAAGTAACATTCCACGCGGTCACCACTTGGTTGGGCGAAAACCTACGCTAACACGCCGTTACCTAGCTCCTCGGAGAGCGCCTAAAGCCGCCGCTCCCCTTGAGTTAGTGCGCTTCGGCACTAACCACCCTAAATAAGCTTAAAGTGGCAGCAGGGTGCGGAACTTCTTTTAGGCCTCTCCGCAAACATTTCCCATGCGCCATTTAGTTTTATGATAATGAGCGTTTAGCTGTTTAGTAGTAACTTTTTCCGTTGACACAAAGGGTGTTTGTACTTTCTTTATCAATTCCTCTTTTACCTCACGGTGTCGAGGTTGCCATTCATACATTCGGGATTAATTGAAGGCGATGGGTCTCCTTTAGACTTGCTTCACGCTTCTCCCGCTCCCCTCAACTACATTCGCTGTATCCATTTTCACTATTTGTGTTAATTGTGTGTATGATGTGTGTGGCTTTGTTACTTCTCCTGGTCAGCCAGTGGTTAGGAGAAGCGCCGTTAATTGTAACCCAACGTCGAATGGATTACCGAGCTCGATACCGACCTTAAGAATTATAGAAACATTTCTGCCTATCCCAAAGTTCGAACCGGGGACTTCGTACTGTGAGCCTAGCCCTCTTACCACTGGGCTACTCGGGGGTGCTCGTACTGTCTCCCTTAATATTCAAGTACGTATCTGCTTTATAGCCGTTAGTTTACTTCTATAAGTAAGGAACTAATGTTATTAAAAATGATACTTTTTTTTAACTTAAACATTTCGCTTTTGGGGCTTCTTAGTGATATTAGGATTATTTTCCCAAATAATGCAAGTACTCTGTGTGATTTTGTTTATAGCGAGACTCGGCCATCATGAGAATTTAATACTATAGGTGTCTGACAAATATACCATTGTAAACACGATTATTTAATAGTTACAAACCGTTAAAGTATAATACCAGTAAACGCTCCGCTATAACAAAAACGCTTGTAAATTTGCTTATAGCGATTCAATTGTGTCATTCTGAGTAAACTTAATTTCTGATACAAAAATGTTAGGTTACTGTTACAGAGTTTCTCATAAATGTATATATCACTGAAAAGAAACAAAAATAATACATGTGGATTCTGGATTAGGAAGCAAATGTGAACAAGTTCACTTGCACTTGGACTTTAAAAATGTGGGCCCATTATGGGCAAATATCATTGGGATTATTAAAGGAGTGAAACAAGGTTGTAAAGAACACAAAATTAGCCGATCTAGAGTATGCCGATGACATCTGTTTGATATCACGTAACTTTCAAGATATGACAACTTTATTAAAAAACCTTGTTACACGTGAAAATACAGTAGGCCTTAAAGATAAATATCTCAAAACTAAGAAAGTGAGAATAGGAAATGTCATACAATACCAAAATTTCACCATTGATCGACAAGACATCGAACAAGTCCAGGAATTCTGTTACCTCAGCAGTGTACTGGATAAGGAAGGAGGTGCTGAGGCAGACGTAGAACAAAGAATCGCAAAGCGAAGCAAGCTTTTGGAATGCTGAGCAATATATGGAGCTCCACGTACTCAAAAAAAAAAATACTAAAATCAGAATTTTTAACACCAATGTCAAATCGGCCCTTCTATACGTATGTGAAACCCGGAAAGGAAATCGAAACCTATTACAAAAAGCTCAGACCTTCCTCAACAAGTGTTGAAGACGAATCCACAGAATCTTCTGGACAAGAACGATAACAAATACAGAACTATAGGAGAAATCAAGCCCGATAGAATTAATCGAAGAAATCAAAAGACGTAAATGGAATTGGATAGGGCATTGGTTAAGGAAGGACCAAGACAACGTCACAAAGATGGCCCTTGAATGGAACTCTTTAGGAAGAAGAAGTAGAGGAGGTCCAAGGAATACGTGGAGACGTACTGTCAAGATGCCAACACAACATGGGGAGTAGTGAAAGCCCTTGCCATAGAGCCCCTATGCTCCAAACAAGAATGAAGGAACCCTGCATGCATATATTGCTGTGATATTATAATGGGGGGCTTAAATGTTAATTAGGCAAAAGTGTCATCTAAAAGTTAAAAGATTTGTTGTGTAAATTAATAATATTTTTAAACATGAGATTTGACAGCTTGGCAGTTCTCACGTCCATCATAATCTTTGTAATTTCATTGGTTGTCAAGTAAAAGTAAGCTTTTAAATTCGATTAAATAATTGAATTATTCATTCACCTTTGAATCGACGTCGGGTAAGACGTGTTTTTCGGCCCAATATACCATCTTCCCCGCCAGTCAACGATTATAAAATTTTTTATTAGAAATTACTTTTGTTTTTTTAATGTCATAAAAAATGTAATATTTAAAAGAGAACACAGCAAGCATCATTAAACGAAGTGTGGTTTTAATCGTCGCAAATAAAAAATAGTACAGAACGATGTGACAGGAAGAGCCGGCAGTCCACGGAGAGCTGTACCAACCAGATTGAGGTAAATGCAGTCTGTGTCCCAGATGAGCAGCTGTCCAGGGGCATTTTAGCTTGCCTAACTGCAGTGTAAGGGTTGGTGCTGATAAAAGATAAACTAGTTACGGGACATTAAAGCAAAGTGAGGGTTGAAAGAATTTTTCACCTTTTGAACGAGACGAAGCCACGAAGCACTCTAGCTACAGCCTGTATATAAAATTGTTTGAAAATAACAACAGAAAAATCAGGAACAAATTAAACGAAATGGACAGTTACCAATAATTTGTAAATACTTATAAACAGGTTAGTTCTACACTTTTGCCGGATCCTATGCATGATTTGATGGCAGTTTACACGATTTAATACTACTGCTATAGCATGAAACAATTTTCTTCATTCTCAGCTTAGATAGAACTGTATAATTTACCGTAAATTTTAAATTGATGTAATAACACCTAATTACAATTTACAATTCCTGAATTTAATAGGAAAAGTCTTAAGAAATTTAAAAATAATTCCGACTTTAAGTGTAAATAGCTCTAAAAACGTTACGTCGCACCTGCTGTAAATGTTCTTTGAAAGTCTGCACCAGATAACAGTTTTATCCACTTCCGCATGAACTAACTAGTTACATGCAGTCATCAACTTAATTAACTATTCAGTACTCTAATTTAATTCCTTGCAATAGGAATATTCGCTCTCTGCAATTCAAACGAATTGCTAATTACTTTAACCCGCCTTAAACTTTAGACATTTGTAAATGTTAGGAATTAAATTTAACATTTTTGGTGGTAAAATTAAATGCTAATCTTTTATTGATGTATGTAGGTTTATTCTTGGATTCATTGGAATCTAAAATAGGAAAATCGTTATCAGGAACCAATAGATAGCTGACATACAGATAATTTCAGGTTTACCACGTAATTTCTGTTGGTGCATAAAAACTTATTTGATTGAAATTATTACGACTATATACATTTTAGAATAAATCTAATTGAAATGTTGGCTTATAAACGTGTGCAAGATGATTAATATGGCTGTCAGTACACGTAAATATTAACTTAATAATAATATAATTGTTCTAAAATTATTAGCACAAGGAACTGTTGCATGTGACATATGCACAGCTGTCAAGTCATTCCGCCAAGTAGTTGTTTGTATACAAGGGTATTAAACAATAATTCAAACGATATAAACCGTTTGTTCATTCCGAGAACGTTTCAAACGAACGTCGTATATATTTTAAACGAAGTATGCCACAACAAAATTTGAAAGTAAATAAGAACGCATGGGACTAGCTTTTTTTATTAGAATCGAAATACCTGGAAAGTAAGATGTCATTGAAATTGCAGTAAATGCGGAACAATATATTTTTTTAACTTCTTGTTAAAGTGCCAGGAATTTAAATGAATCTATGCATGTGGATTGGATTCAAAGTGAAGAGAATTTATATTTAAAAAATACGAAAGGAACATTTATTAAATATTGGTGAGTGAAAATGATTGAATGCTTGGAACGTTTCTTGGCTGAAGAACCACGAGAGAGAATTCCAATTTTCACAATTTTTGCCTTAAAATTAGATCTTTTTATAGAAACGCTATTATAGCTAACAATACTGAGGGCAATGAACGTGGTATGTATTGATCTCGTATTGAGTTCTGCCGCAGGTATCTCTCAGAATACAGATGACACAGAGAGTATTTTCCTCAATTTTGGAAGATATTTGGAAACTAACTCTGGCAATACAAACAAATCGTTTTTGTCTGATTTATTCAAATGGGTTCAATTTAGAATTTCAGATATTTGAAAATACTTTCGGATTAGTTCACAGATTTCAGATATCTTTCTATTACACTTTGCCTAAGACTTCATATCTACATGCCTATAAGGGCGTGCTCAATTAACATTTCCTTATATCAAGCAAATGTTAGACGTAATTTCCTCTTGCTTCAAGAAACCGCAAATTATTGCAAAAGTTTGGTATCGCGTTCAAGGCCTCAAGTGAGATCTGAATTGGTTTGCCTGATTAAAAATATGATTTGTAGCATTGAAAACTCATTAAACATGATCCGTTTTACATTCCAATCGTATTTGTAACGATTTCATTCCTACTTAAACATCTAAAGCTACAACTGCAGTAATGGCAACTGTCGACAAAATCTCGGTTTTATAAACATGACAACAAAAAGGTGAATGTATTAAGAACTAGGATATAAGTTCTAAAATTAAAGTAGCACAGAAAACAGAGTGGCATAAACACATTATTGAAAACTTTCCGACATGCAGCAGAATTTTGTAGCTTTACATTTGTGTTTTTTAAGAGGTTTAGTTATTAATGCTTGTATAAATATAAAGGGTTATTAAAGACTACTGTTACCTAGCATAACCAATCAAGGATATCTAAATCTCTGATGTTTTGGTGTTCATTAGATATTTCTACAATATTGGAAAGAAGCTTTAGCAGTTTTAACAATTGGTACATATTCTAATTACCCTATTGTGTTCTCTTAGACCAATATATCTATCTATATCAAATGTTGCCAACATATTCAATTATGCTTGATATATATCTCCATAGTTTACAATGCAAGGGTTCTGGGTAGATATTTAGAAGACACTAATCATAAATAGCACGGCATCGTCAACCACCATAGAATGTTTATTTTCTGGAACCTTGCAGATGTTCAACCTTCCTTGCTATATGCCACCCACGTCTATTTTAGAAGGTGGGATTTTGCTAAGTAAAATATCGACTAATTACATGAATCAGTCGCTGTTGTGGGAAGTTTCATATACGTTGCCAGGAATTGAAAATGCTTGATTTTTCGTAATTTTTAAAATTCAAGTTTAAGGTAGGAATATTTAGTGCAACTTAGTATCCAGAATTCACATGAAACGATACCCGATATACCAAGTATCATAGAATGCATACTAAGAAGCATTGCAGATGTTGTTCGCTTTCCGATATAGGTATATGGAAACCAAGTTTATATTGGGATAGCCACAAATTGGTCAAGCACCATAGAATTACCCAGAACTTTGCAGATATTCCATGTTATACGCAACCTTACCCTTCTAGCAAAACTTGGTAAAATTCACATGAAATGAAGTCGCTTGGTATAGCATGTTCAGAACCAGAGACATAAATGAAATGCAGCCCTCAGTGATACTCATATATAAAACTCACGTCTCTATTGTAGAGTTTCGAAACCACAAGAAATTGCCAACATTGGCCATTCAGTCAAGTGCAATAGAATGTTTATTAACTGGAATAGTGCAAATCTAAACTTTGTAGGATACATACAAACGAAATTTATGTCGTAAAAATTTCTAGTATGTAAAACTTTGTAAGATGCAGTAGCAGAAATCACAAAAAGTTGAATGTACAGCCCTCCATATTATATAAAACTCTGGGCTACGTAGGGAAAATTTGTTGTAGAAGAGTTTCCATGGAGCGATCGTTGAGATAAAATCTAACAGAAAGTTCATTACACAGTACATTGCATTTGGTCAGTCCACTTTCCATTATATATACCATACAACTCAGGTGTGTATTATAAGTGTGCATATTGAGAGTTACAGCTGGAAAAACGTTACGGGACTGAGTAAAAAATAATACAATTATAGAGATCTTTAAGGGCATGTTCCATAAGAGTCCATGTTCAGGAAATGGACAAAAACAGAATTACAAATGCATGATCGAAACTTCACGAGGATCCAGACCATCAGCAAGACAACACAAAAGATGGAAAGACAGCTGGACGGCATCGTCACAAAAACAGGTGTGAAAACAAATGGTTCAAGAACTAAATAGAAGTAAAGGAAATAAAAATGTTTGCTAGAACAGTGTGTTTGTAGAAATTACGTTCACATCTTCAGGCAGTAACAAAAATATATGGAGTAAGAATACTAAGAAAATTTGATAATGGAAGATTCCTGTCACTGTCGCAGTATTCACCTGAGATATCTGAACGTGGAGACGCCGCCACAGATGATTGAAGTATATATACATCTCTCCAAAGAAAGGCAAATCTATCGATAAACTCACCCTATACGTCCCCTATATGAAGTACTGTGGAGAATGAACATTATCCGGAAGCGTTTTCACGTTTGCTGGACCACGATTTATAAGCTCGTTAAAACCTATAGAAAATAGAAAATCAATTTCAAAGATTTGTATAAAATCGCTTGTGATGGTAGCTTAGTTGGCAGAGCGCTCGCTTTCTGGCACAACGTCGATTATACTTTGGGTTTGATCCCCCACGATTACCAAGCAAACATTTAAAAGTGTTATACTGCAACCCAGTACACACAATGCCTCAACCCGGTCTTGGCAACGGTGAGGACTAAATGCCTTAACCTTACCCTTACGATTACTCCGTGCTTCCATTGTAGTGCTGAAGAGAAGCATGTGTATTCAGAAGTGGGACGTAAAGGTTGTTTACTATATAAGAACAGGTGGTAACTTCATGGTTGCGCACATTGTCGAGAAAACGGAAGCTATACAAGATCATTATGCTGTTTAGCTGATCAGCGCTACCAATAGCGTGTATGGTATAGAAAGCGGTAAAATACTACTCGGAACCCTACAACTACTTAACCATTAACCCACCCTCTGTCACATAAATCAAACGAGTGAAGGATTTTTGGTGAAGTAGCAGGTAAATATATGTATAAAGAGATCAATGATTTAAAAAATGCTACATTGAATGTTGGTTAACCGGGACGTGCAGAACCGCAACCCTCCTACGAAAGTAGCCCGGCATTAAATAATCGACCTTCTGCTATTAACCTTGGTGAACGCACTAAGCTCAGCAGAGCAATGACGAAACGGTCGCATCGGCAGCGGTCGCCACGCCTGCGAGCCGCTTGCTCGGCACCAGTAGCTGGTGAACGCCGACGCCGAGCGTCTGTCCGCGCCGTTAGGAATGTGCTGCAGACACGAAACGGCGGCCAGCAGCATGCAGCAAGGTGGCGTGTAAGCTGCAGCTAGAACATGCCCGTGAGCACGGGACCACTCGGAGAACCTCGCGCCAAGCGCTGCAAACACTGCGACGGTAAAGCTGTGCACCCTCAACCCTCCATCATGCATAAACATAACCTTACTACTCATGTCCCTTCGATGTTGTGTGGCTTAACCCAGTAACATGCTAAAGCTAACACACGGCAACGCCCTTCCAGCAGTAGCCGGTTTTTGGCGTGAGTTTGTCCGACACGGTTTGGGAATGTGTGCCGGGTATTAATAGCTTTCCTAAGATAGCGTTAGCGACGCCAGCTTCAGCGACGCTGCTTTGAATTGTTGTGCGCCGTTGCTGCTTGTCTTGACAGTGCTCTTGTTTGACAGCGTTTTCCCCAACACATTCGATTAACAAACACATTTTGCGGTTTATGTAATAGACTCCGTGATTCTATTGTGCCTGTACCAGGAATCAATTTGATTTCAATAGTAGTACCCTTTATTGTATTCAACGCCGCTGCATGATACAGCGGCTAAAAGACAGAATGAGTTGGAGTAGACAAAAACGGGACAGAATCTTGTTGAAATTTTACTTCCATCCTGACTAAGCACTAAACTTTAGCACCAGCCAGGAATGAATCTCAGCTTCCTTAAATTCTTACATAAAATCGTGAATGCAGCTGTAGAATGTACATAAATACGGAATGTTATGGTTTTCAGTACATAATTTTCAAGATGGTTGGCAGTGTTGCAAAAGCATTAAATACGTTTATGTTATCAGGGTGTTTCAAAATTGCCTCCATGCAGCACGGGGTGTAATAAAATACAGCAAACTCGATTATCCGTGCCAATCACCGGATAACTGAAATACATGAATAATACAATAATACCTTCCTATGTACAGTGTATAAAAATACATTTGACACAGTGAAAACTAATAATAATAGATTATATAAAATTATCAAATATTGGTACTGTACTTAAATCAAAAGCAATAAACTTATAGGATAATCGAGAGTAAATTGATTTAAAATACTACACTAAACTGATATTACCGTTATGAACCCTTAAATAAAAAAGTGAGACATAGATGTAGTATTGCTAACATAATTATAACTCCTTTGTAGGTTGAGTAGACACAGCATGTACCGCGCGCTCTCAATTAATAATTGTGCGCGGTTTGGTAGGTTTAATCAAAAATGTACCAACTGTATATTGACAAAAGCGTATTGAAGTTTAGAATTTATTCGGTGTAATCCAATAAATGACTAATTTAAATTTGTTGCAGTTGCACAAAATTGATTATTTTGCCAAAATATGTTTTAAGCAAACAATCCGGAAAGAGAAGATATTCAAAGAAATTATATCAATATATACAACTTAAGACGGCTACAAGTTATGTATATTAGATCAGTTGATTTTAGCAGAGGGTGTCTCTAATTTTGCCGCATAGCTCTTCAGAGCGTTATCGATTGCTATAAAATAAATAAAAATTCTATATTTCAAACTTCATTTAGGCTACCATTCCGACGTAGTCAGGCCCTAAGTAAAAATCCTAACTGGAAGGAGTGTTGGTAACTTAATTATAACACCTTTGTAGGTATAGTAGACACAGCGCGTACGGGGAGCTTTCAGATAGTGTATGCCTACCGTGTGGTTGCTTTTTATTTTAGAACTGTTCCATATATACATTGTGCTAGGCGAATTAAATATTTCAGGTTAATTGGTGTAAATGTGTAAATTAAGAAGCAAATCAAATTTCATAAAGCATACGTTGTTGCTGGTATAGTAACAATATATATATTAATTGATTACATTGTGAATTATTTTTTAACGAAAAGCACCGGTAAATAATATTAAATGTGCATTAAGTCAATAAATACTCTACAATTTTTAGGACTCTAGTAAATGCTACAATGACAGAAGTACCACTTTGTTTCAAATATTGCTCAGTGTATCGTACAGGTGTTTCAGACGCCAGTTCGGCATTATGTAACCCTAAAAAAAGAAAACGAACAACATCAATGTGTTGCTGACTTAGTTCTAATACCTTTGTAGGTGTAGTAAACACAGAGTATACGGAGAGCTGTCGAGCTGTATAGTATATGTTAACCCATTATTTTTGTATAATTGTAACCAATTTGCAATGAAATAGTATAATTGTTTATTGCAGAAAAGTTTGGAATATATTAAGAAAAAGTGCATAATGTTATGTTCAGATTCTGAGAGTTGCTAAAAATGGGATCAGATAATATGTGGCTACCTATTTCCTGTACAGGAAGAGTTTAATTGGTTTGATGTTGAAACGAAATTTCAAAAAAGTGTTGTTAGTCATATAGCAACAACATACATTAATTAATCAATTGATTACTTTGACAAATTATATAATAGATATAATAAAACGAGCAAGGAAAAGAAGATATTAATAGTATCGATAATTGCATTACAATTCTTAAGGTTGTTTGTACGACAAAAGTTATATTAGATCAGATTTGTGTTATTAGGGTGTCTCCAATTGTTATGTTATGTTGAATATGTTAAATTAATAAACCGTTTTTTTGGGATATCATTGCAAAGTTATACTGCCTTGGACTTGGATAAACTTATGGATAACTTAATTATAATATCGTACTAGGTGTAGTAGACACAACGGATACGGGGAGCTGTCAAATAGTATATAACCATGTATCATTCGATAGCCTCGTTTTTTCCGAATTTTTCCAATCTATCGCTACCGGTTAATCAAATATTTTACTTTAATATGTGTAACGTAGAAAATATAAATGTTAATAAGGAAGTGCTGTTTCTAGTCTAGCAGCAATTATATTGGTTTTTACCAAATTAGTCTTTAACAAAACAAATCGATGTAGAAGTCCGTTGTGACGAGCGTAAAACGAATAGTTTTTTTCGATATAACCGACTTTCGCTGTAAACACTCATTTCATGGTGAGGATTTAAATTAAATATTCCATTCATAGTATTACAATACACATTTAGATATGAACGTTTATTATATAAGTATAATATTGTCACAGGCATGAATTTTTACAAATGTCACCTATAGGAAGATCTTATTAACTACTCTTTATACAGGATGATTATCCTAATAGCTACCGGATTTTATCTGTATTTTAAATCCCTGTTGAATCCTTGTGGTTTCTTTCTAACTTAACTATATTGATCGATATCTATATTAAATCTATATTAATTTTAATTCATTTCTGTGGGATAATGATTTATATGCATGTGTAAAAGCCTTCTAACTTGTTCAGTTAATGGTGGCAGCGGTGCGATTATACCTAATTTGATGTAAGATTTCTTCCGTGAACTTGACAACGAATTTTTGAAAACACGTTGAAAAGACAGACATCCAATTAAGGAGACTTACATAGAACTATGTATAGTAATTGCTTACGATGTTTTTTCGTTTTGTGATTGGAATAATGACGTATCAGTAGTTTAAAATACCTCTTGTTTTGATTGCAAGAGATGACGTGTAGTTACTTGTCTGTTTAATATTAAAGAAATCCTTTATGATCAACACATATGTAGTTATGATGCAACACCTCTTCAGTACAATTCAAATCAGCTGTGGCAATTTTAGCAACGTTGGTGTTGTGCTTGGCGTTCTTCTAGTTGTTTTGCTGCGAATTCTTGAAGGATTATTTTGAATTCCTTCTTCAGGTTACTATTTTCCATTCTTCTATACATTTCTGCATAAGAATCAAACGTCGCAGTTGGAGTAGATTAGATTATGAATAGTGGTCGTAAAAGTTGCGAAATTCACAGAAATTATATTTCCTGAACTTTTGTTGATAAATACGTTTCATAACTGCTGCGTGAGATATCTAAACAGGTGCCAGCGAGGCCTTCAAAATATAATTGCAGAAAATTGCACGACTTTAGACTTGGAATCGTAGGCAATTTGGGAATTAGTAAATTAGTAAGGGGCTTTGTATGGTATGTAAATTCACCTCATTTGCAAACAGAAGCCGACCATGCAAATTTAAAATGTTTTTGTTTACGAACAAGAAGCGGTTGTGTAAATACCTAGCCTTATTTTTACATGCTCGAAATAGTTAAATTTTTAGTATATATATATATTCTCCATTCCCAAAGCTGCATGTGTGTATGCATAATAGCTATATTTGAGTAGTGCATTATAGAAAATTGTGTAAAGTGGAATTCCAAGGGGGATAAACACTTTCTGCAAGACAACAACCGGCCTAAGTGTTATGTAGGGCACTTTGGTCGTAACTTTAAAAATAGATCTTTAGAACATCTGTCCATGCAATTATCAATGTCAATTTACGTAAATATTAGATTTTAGCTATAATTTACAATTATGTAATAGCTTTGCGTGTATTTAAGAGGAAATTTATACATCTTTGATGATCTTATTTATATATCTGAAAATAAACACAGAAATATAACTAGAAAATCAATTGCAAGTCAACTGATTTTGCTAAATTTCTTTTACGCCATAATAACAGAAAAGTAAAAAATATTCGTATTATATAGTTGAAAAGAAGAAATATAATTTACATATTATATAAAATTTATTAGTCAGAATGTAACGTACTATAGATATAATTTATTAAACCTACGTTAAGAGTAGGAATGAAATTAGTGCGCTGAAGGATCTGGGTTCGATCTTAGATCTAGGAATATTGGTATTTTGTACGGCCCTTTTCCCTCGGAAGGCAATGGCAAACCACTCAGGTATTTTCTTCAAGAGCACCTTTTCTAGAGAAGTGGAAGACACTTCCCGTGTTGCGGAGCAAGCGTTAAACAGTAGGTCCCCTATGTTTATGTGCACGCCACGGGCATAGGAGAAGTCACCACACTTTCTCGAGAGCCAAAGCACTGTAGACAAGAATAGAAATGATCTTGTTATATTTATTTATCAATTTAGTTTGATGCCATGACACACTTTCAAGAGCAGAGCTCTGTCCATTTCTTAAACGTAACTTTTACTAGAGTAACTTATCAAATAAGTAAAATATATTTAAAATTTACTAAAAAAAAATTGTTTAATTCTAGGACAACTATTCACAGAATGGGCCCGCCGTAAAATTTCCTTAAGTTTTCACGTCAATTTAAATGTAAATCAATAGAAAATATATTCAGGAAACGCAAAATAGAATAATATTGTATTATATGGTGCAAAAGAAGTAAGAAGAAGAATTTTTGCCCTGATTCAGGAAAGTTTGTATGGTTTGTATGGGTAAAAAGACATTAAATGAATTAGTTTAATTTTTTACTTCTTTGCTAGCGGGATAGGAAAGTATAAACTTATGAAGTTCTATATTGATTTTCTTAAAATTGTAGATAACATTCGTTGAAGTATTATGTAAACGAATTTTGCTTTCCTGTAACACAGGTGTAGGGAAATCCTGATTACATGAATAATTACAATTTGATATGAAGCTGCTATTTTGAAAGTATGATGTTTCAGTGTAGAATTTCAGGCATCTGTGGTATGTGATTAATGAAGTCATCTCTTCGGTTTTTGATAATGCTACTTGTAAAGGTTAGCGAAACGTCAGCATCAATTAATATTACGACGACGCGTTCTAGACCCGATGATATGGCTTCAATAGCAGTCAAGTCCCGAATGAATTTTTAAAAATTCCTTGTTTGTAATCAGTTTAATGAAAAGTGTTCACTGAAATGATATTAACTTTAATTAATTGATTGCCTTTAATCACAAGCATCATAGTGCTTGCTCAAACATTTTTGACAATAAAACAGCTATTAAAACGTTTCGAAAATATGCGACATTTTCAAATAATATTATGATTTCCTCTTGTGAGAGG
Organism: Limonius californicus; assembly: GCA_014611495.1. Lineage (NCBI taxonomy): Eukaryota > Metazoa > Arthropoda > Insecta > Coleoptera > Elateridae > Limonius > Limonius californicus. The sequence goes on from JABXWE010037971.1 coordinate 16,777, forward strand.
GCTATAAATACATATTTTCTTAAATATATTCTTGAACATTCCGACGTTCAATGTCCGTTTACTCAAAATCCGTTAAGCCAATTGACATAACCTTAAACTATTTGCTCATTAGAGTTATACTGTACTCACACACATTTATGGAAATAAACAGCTTCCTGTATTTTCAAATAATATTTTTAAATGGTTTGGAAGGTTTTCTCTAAGTTTGATGGTATTGATGATGATGATATATTTTTTATATTTTAATGGTAATCTCTGCGGCTATAGTTCTTACGGTCAGCATTTTTCAGTTTCGGATTAGCGCTTTATTTTCACAGCACAAACTGAACGCATTTCTGTCTTTGTTAGTTGTTTGCAGATTCATATTTCCAATAAAGACGTATATCGTAGTGACATCTGCGAACGAAACAAGACCAACACTGTACGTGTGACGTATTCTGTCGGCTGCCACGTTTAGTAGAAAGAAACAGAGATACTTGAAGAATGTCGCGCAGATGCAGCCAAACGTCACTACTTAAATCTGTTTCCAGCAGTATTTAAAATCTTTTAGAGGTTGAATGGTTGATGGTGAATTTGTATTATCTATATATTTAAAAAAAAAGCTGTTCGCAATGACGCTACACTAGCTTTTTCACATAGTGCTCTACGGTTGCAATCTTTCTTGAGTTTAAAACCAGTGCATTGTAAGAGTTTCCTAATCGTTGATATTGCAGCATTTAGAATTTGTTTGTCTTTCAAATTTTGTTGTACTGTTTTTGAAGTGACTGGCTTTTTTTTCGACGTACTACATTCTGCACACTACATCTCTAACTGCCATTTTTAATGTTTCGGGCATATCTTCAGTTTTTAGCAAACCGCTTAGCTTCTAAGGTTTCTGCATTTTATGAAACTTCAATTGTACCAATTGTTTCTTGAATATTATCTTCAGGTTCTTGTTTTGTCCGATTTCTGGCATAAGAATCATTTATTCCCATTTCAACCGCACTTGGGTACACTTGCTTTACATTAGCAAATTCTACCTAAGATGTTAAAAACAAAAAGGAATGAAGTGCGGTAATATTTTTATCTAAAAGGAAACGTTGGCTATGCTATGGAAACGCTTAATTTGACAATATAATCTTAAATTATATAAACATGCATTCTCATGTTTTCATAATGATACAAATATACCATTAAATCATAAATAGACAGACTGAAGTATGGGAAACTAACAAAAGTGTTGCTCATTTCAAAAGTATATTTAATTGAGAAATTTTAATATTTTAAGTGGTACTTCCAGAGACAGTAAGTGTAAATTGTATGGGTACCAAGAAGTGTTTACTGATTAATTTAGTTGTTCGTTTATGGCGGCCATTTGTCTATTTTATAAACTAGCTAGACAATGTTAGTTCTAACCTTGGCTATTAATCACCTAGATAAGATAATTTAATATTTTGATAAACACAGATATTTCTACAATTTTATGTCTTAAATTCAAATTGTTTCATATATAAAGAAAACTTAGAATACCTTATGTTGTATAAACATTAAAGTTATTATTGTGTTTTTCAATGTTTTTCAGACAACTTTATTATTGTTAGCGTTTAGTATCTGACATTTTTATCAATAGCAACACATTCAAAGGCAAGGATTCATAAATAACAATAGTGCCACAACCTTTGTAATCATTATGCCTCAAGTAGTATCAGTCGTCCAGTACTAGCTGGTATTTTATTGCGGTAGTTACACACGCCGTTCTGATTCTTATGAATTAGAATCGTCTATTACTTGTATTAATGTTGGGCGATTATGCAGAAATGTGGAAACTAGGTATGTTATGCAGAAGTGAAATTAGTTCAACGGCTATTTCCATCGAGTGTTGATTTTTTAACGTTTCCTTAATATTTATTGCCGGCAATATTTTCGGAATTAATTTTAGATGCAACTAAAAAATCAAGTAGTACGACAATAGAAACGCGGAAGTGTTTTACGGGTACGTAATATTACAAATAGCGAATTAAAGCATGTATCCTGTTGCATATCGGCCTAGTTAAAGTTAAACATGCTCGATGATGCGTAAGTGTACGACACGAATGTAATCAGAACGTTAATTAAAGGGTGTGTTACGCATTATCCAAAATTGTATTATCCGCATTGTGTATTTCATCGGTCCCACAAAGCACAAACAGTAAATAATCGTTCATTACAGTAACCTAACAAAATCACTTATCAAATTTTGGTGTGCTCATTAATCTGAGTGCCTCCGGTTAAACGTGATACTCGAGCTTCAAGTAAGTTTGTATTGCTAATTACGTGTTTTATTGCAGTATTTATTCGTAGATTAAACCGCTTTGTTACTATGCCTGATTCGAACTATTCAAGTGATAATTCATGATAACCATGTTTACTGTCATCAAGCTATCGTCGAAAAGTTTTTTTTTTTAATTTTGTGGAATCCACTTGGGCGTTAAAATATGCGAAATTCGTGAAGGACCAATTAAATAAACTTAAAAATAAAACTCGGAGATTCCAGCATGTGTCTTGTAACAACAAAAATAAATGATTGTTTATTTTTGAGAATGAATCGAGTTTATTTTTTAAACTACTTGATGTATTTCTTCTGATCGTGTAAAATAATATGTTTAAATTAGTAATGCGGTCTATTAGCGACCTTGTGGATAAGTCGTTGCGATAGTATAAATTACTCTGGGCGCTGTATCAGAAGAAAATCTAGCTTGCCAACTCATGATCTGTCCTGTTTGTTGACTAGTAGTAAAGTTGCGGCAGGTTCTGCATTCTACTATTAAATATACAAGATTAGATAAGAGTAGCAATTTTCATCTTCTGTGCTTTTACCCGCTTATTTTTGACTCGAAGGACGCTTTTGTAATTAACATGAAAGTTATTTATTTATACGTTTATACGCTAAGTGAATTGCAAGACAAAAACAATATCCTGTCCTCGGGTGAGGGACGCCGTGTTAAAATAAATCTCAATTTTTGGATTGCCAGGAAGGAACCATTTTTTATCTATTTCTGACCGCACGAAGAGTGTATTTTTTAGTTTTCAAACACTGTACGTACACATTTTGAAAATCAAATCACACCATCAATTTCGCTAATTGCCTAGAAGATCCTCAATTGGCAGCACTTAATCTGATTAGATTCAGATGTTGATTATCTGTTTGGATTAACAAGAATGACTTATAAATAGCAGGCACATGTGCATTATTTACAATTAAAATAAAACGTGGAATTGTTTGATTTATTCTCATTTATATTCATGTTTTAGTGTTGTTTCTTTGAATTCGCGCTAATTTTACACTTCACCAGTCTTCAAATTGTTTGATTCGCCGTTTTAATGAGGCTTCAACGAAACCAGCTGCCTGTTCCCATTCATTTTTATTTTGTTGTAACGTTATTCCATTTTTAAAATGTTATGCCCTGTTGCAGTAAACATGTGTTCTGGTAAAATAAAAGTTGAGCCCAATTTGATAGATTTTCAGAATCTGCAGTAAAATCACTCGATTAATGCTCAACGTTTATTTAAACTAACGAAAATATCAACCACAAAAATTTAGTTGTATTTAAAATAACTTGTCAGAAAAAGGCGTTTGTATAATTTACTGATTTGAATTTAATACTTAGGACTGTGTGACACGGCACATAATTTTGTTCAGAATTTTGTATAAAGTGTTTCTACAAAATTCTGTTTTGTTGAAAACTTTGGATAGAATTCTGTAGATTCATGTTCTAAAACCTACAGAATTCTGTTCAAAGTCTGCGTCATATCGATGCGCAAAAGGACTAGTTTTAGTGTTTATCAACGATCGCAGAGGGAAGGGTGCATGTTTATCCCGCCATGTCGACACTCCGTACACTTTCTCTTATCTCGCTCGCGTTCTTTATTACTGCAGCTTGCCTGCTTTGTCGTGCGTTCATGTGAAATAAATTAATTAAAGCGCCGAACTAATATTATGAAATGTTGATAGAATTCTACCTTATCTACAGTAACATGATTATTTTAACAGTTTTCTAACAGATGTCAACGTAATTTGCACCTATTTCCGCATGCTCACAGACTATTTTGTTCCGTGTAATAGGCGTTTTACAGAATTTTTTACAACATTCCATGTCATACAGGCCTTAAACAGTTTTTTTTACAGTATTCTGTATTATTGTAAAATGTAATATCATGGTTCAACTTTACTGTTGGTATGGAATCAAAAGAAAGTATTAAACTTCACCCCAAATATTATTAGAGTGAAAATTGTTATCCATGAAGTAATGTATGCCATTGCATATTTAAACACAATTCTGGGCGTTGCTGCTTAGCGAATATTTAATAGACGGTTACTCCATCCAGAAAACAAAAATGATAACCGGAGTTTCAAATATTTATGTCATTCATGTCAACAGCAATTATCTAATCTTTTAGTTCCAGATAACGAACTTTACTCATTACGTAAATACTATACCGCCAGATATAACGTGTCTAGATAACCGATTTTCCCTAAACAATACTTATAGCTGGTATTCACAGGAGACCGGGACATACGGAAGTAATACGAAAAACAACAGTTTAGCAGAGATTATCTTCCTACGTGCATTTAAATATTTGGACCTTAAGTTACAACAACTATTTTTTATTGTCAATTGGCTTTCTCGCTTGTAATGTATACAAAGAGAGACCACGTAGCCTAGTGGATACAGTCGCGGTTTGCGACAGAAAATGTCCCGAGTACGATTCCCGGGAACCGTCATAATATCTAGGTGGTTTTTTCAAGGGAAATTTCGGTCTCTAAATCATCTCAGCCTTAAATGAATACTTAGGAGTAAAACTCTGGGAAACTATTATTATTATAAAAACAGTTTTACCCCATAATTCGTTTTAACGACTAAAAAAAACTGCGAAAAAATAAATTGGTAAAGTGAAATTGGATCAAAACAAAATTTAAAATAAAGGAACACAAAATTGGGAATTTAACATGCATTTTTCATTTGCCCTGTGAAGACTATGACCATAACCATTTGTTCACGGAGGCTTTCGTCTCGTTATCGCTTTTACTTCACTTTACCTTTCGTATAAGATCACTTCTTTAATTTAAATATTAAATTAAACTAGACCAATTCTCTCGCATCCTTGTTTCCACTTCCGTCTGTTTTGCCATTCCTTTTTTTTGTAGCTCTCTGCTACTCATGGCTTCTCGAATGTCATCATTCCATGACAGTTTGGGTCTTCCTCTTCTCCAACCTTCTTATCTGGCCATACCAGTTTAATTGTTTATTTCCATTTCCATCGCCTTTAACTTTCTGTTTCTTTCGCTTACTTCCCACACCTCTGCGCCATGGGTTGCTATACTTTCCACTACTGTCTTATATAGTTTCTTTTTCACGTTTTTATTTGTATTTTTGCTGCATATTATCGGGTGTAACTGTCGAATTGCTATTCTACCTTTTCCCATCCTGTGTTTAATTTCCTCCTCGCTTCCACCTTTACTCGATATTGTAGCCCTTAAATACTTGTAGCTTTGACAGCACTTTACCGCAGTTCCACTTTCCATCACCAAATATCTGCCTCTTCCTCCTACCACCGTATATTCAGTTTTCTTGTAGTTTATTTGTAGGCCCCATTTCCTATACTCCTCATCAAGTTTTCTTAACATATATGAGCCGTAGCGTCGTGTCGTCTTTTGCAAATATGATCTGGTCGTCTGCAAAAAGCAAGGAGAATAGCATTTCGTCATTTACTTTAATCCCCATATTTGCACACTTGCTTCGCCACCTTTTGAGCACTTCGTTGAGATAAATTTTGAAAAGTGTGGGGGCTACGCAGCATCCTTGTCTTAACCCCTTACTGACGTCAAATTCAGATGTTAGTAGTTTACCAACTTTGACTGAACTGGTATTATTTGTGTAAAGTTGTCTCATAGCTTGTATATATGTGTGTTTTATTTTTTGTTCTCTCATGGCTTGCCAAAGTTGTGAGAGTGGGACACTATCGTAAGCTTTATGTAAATCAATGTATACTAGATGGGTTTCGAGGTTATGCGCTAATCGTTTGTCTGTCACTTGTCGTATGCTGAAGATGTTATCAACGCAGGATCGGCCTCCTCGGAAACCACTTTGTTCCTCTACTTCCTCTATATCTGTTTCTAATCTGCACTTTAAGATCTTCCCATAAATTCGACCTATAGAGGACAGGACAGTTATCCCTCGATAATTGATGCAATCGTCCTTACCTCCTTTTTTGTATACATTGGTAATAACCCCTTTCTTAAAGTCACTTGGCGTTTCATTTCCGAATAAACAAGAATTGTTAAGTTTTGCGAGCAATTCGAACAACGTTGTTGGCGCAGTCTTTATTAGTTCTGTATTTACCCCTCCTGGTCCAGGCGCTTTTCCGTTTTTTATCCAATTTATGTAAACCGAAAATTAAATGTAAATAAATTCCATTTAGTACCTAGGAAGACAATGTCCGTGATATGTGTTATTTCCTTATGTTGGGGTCGCCCGTACATACCCGGTATATATGTTAGTATCCTACTATTTAGCACACAGTGTTGCCAGCTCGGCTAAAATATCATTAGATCTATGATCTTAGAACTTAACTGACAATTACCGACTTAAAAAAACTACGAAATGTGCTGATTATGCAAAAGCCTGAGTTGCGACATAATTTTTAAATCTGTTACTGATAAATTAAGAAACTAGAATTAAGTCAGTTGGGTCCGTTTATGGATGAAAAATCTGCAAAGAGGTGGGGATATTCTGATGGACCCAGAAATAAGGGATGTTATCTCATTATTGCTTTGCCTTCCATATGGTAGTGCCTGTGTAGAAAGAACAATGTTAACTCATGTAAAATAAAATTGGAATAATTACATGAATGGATAGTTTATATAGTCAGTCAAACATTAATTTGCAGCGCCAGTGTGGTCCAGTGGTTAGAGCACTGGACTCCGGTACGGAAGGTCGGGAGTTCAAATCTCTAACTTGATGCCTGGCGTTCGGCCTACCCAGTCGCTTTAAATAATTGTGTGCCTGCGTTCGAACGAACAAGGGGCAATAATGCGGCCGTCTAAGGCGTGATGCCAACCACATAACATTTTTACCAAGTACAACAATAATTATTTTATTAATTTTTTTACACATATATATTGTGATACATTGTGTGGATTACTACAGTTTTGTAATAGTTTCTATAATATATATCATCATATAGTTTACCATCGGTATACTTTATTATCTGTTTCTGAAATTTTAGAACCAAAAAAAAATCTGTTTAGGTAACATTAATATACAACATACGAGGGTAATCGAATTAGCCGTTGGGTACAGAGTAAATCAAGCGATTCTAAACTGAAATTGTGTTGAAGTTACACGCGATGTAATCGTTAAATATTTAGTTCCAGTAAAGTACTAGATTAGTCAATGTTAAGGCGTCATGAACATGATATTGACATATTTATTGTGATATAGGGCGGAGACAATTTTGGACAATTAAAAGCTATCTTTCTATGACATAATCTAGAGCTAGAACAATCCTATTTAATTCCTTATTAAGATATTCAGAAGGTAAAAGTAAGAAAAATTGTTATTGTGAAAGTTTCCTCTTCGTCTTCATAATATCGAAACTTACATATGCAGGAACTATTTTGCACCTTTGTATTAGATTTAAAGGAAGAAAATAAAAAACATTGGTATAAAGCCTGTAACACCACGGTACGGGTGTGACATATACTCCAAGATCCAAAAAAACATAATAAAATTTCAACGGGGAAAAGTGCCAGATCTGGTCATAACACCGTAAGTCAAAACTGTATGACGAGGTCATGCTGAGGTGTAATTCTTATTCTTCTTCTAGTGCTTCTCAATTTCTGAGGTTAGCTATCATTAGGGCTATCTGTATTTTTGAAGTTGCTGCTCGAAACAACTATGTTTAATAATAATTCTTATTACAAAATTTAAATATCCGGATGGTTATTTAAAATTAATAATGCGTAGCCTTTTACTAATAAACGAAATATTTGCCAGCATTACAATTTGCGAAAAGAACGGAACATATAGGTACTGACTAGAATATAGTTCCAACTTCTATATATTGAATTAACCCCTAACTGAGCAGCACCAGAGAGTTTATATCCAGGAGTTTATCAACATTTCTAAAATTATATCATAAAACTAATTTACTGTTGTTCTACAACGGCTGCATCATAGCTCTATCATTCTGAAACACCAAATAGCTCAACTTAACATGCATATTTGCAATTATTTAGAATTTACAACTGCCGCGTGGGTGGTTGTTGTAATCACAAACGTGAAGTGACGCTTACAAAAACTTAATATCGTAGGGTATAAAAACTCAACAGCAGGGAGCAAAAACCCCATGAGGCAAGTCTAGTGGTCGCTGAAGCTGCGAGGGTAAAAGGTCGACGACAACCCTGACTCCGTGACTGAAAACTTTATGATAGCTGCGGGAGATCCAAATAATCAGTCATGTTTCTTGTATGTGACCGAGTGTGACTTGGTATTGTGAAAACGTTGGGAGGAAGGCAGCTTCTATAAATCAAACAAAATGTAGCAAAAATAAGAACTTCTGGTTTCCGCATATTATAAAAATAAGGCTAATTGTTGTTGTTGCAATTTTAATGTTTCCTTGAGCGTTCTCCTTTACAATTTCCGTTTTCTTCTGTTTTAGTCTAAAACATCTTACTTTCCCGAAGACCCTACTAACAAACATTACATCCATAGCAGAATAGGATTTAACATTAAACCATGTTATCCTGTGGCAATTTTAAACAAACTACAAATATAGAAGCTCAAACTCCAAGTAAGTACACGCTCGGTTTACGAACTACAGCTTTTTTGAACATATTCATTTGCGAAACTTAACTTTCCCAAAATATACCTGCAGATTATGAGAAACGTTTGGCAGTTTTCGAGAAAATTTTCATAAGTAATGTTCCTCACGTTTCGACTGTTTTTTCAATTACTTTCAGACAGTGCTAAATTGGCAGGCGATTACTGAGCAAGGGTTTGTCTTCATCATCGAAATTGCTCGAGGAACCAGTCGGAAAGCGAGAATCCAATAAAAGTAATTTGTTTATGTGTCACGGTGAATCTTGAAAACACTTCGGTGAGATTGTCATATTTGAATCGACATTGCTTTTTATGCTTTGTAATATTTAAATTAATTAGAAGTTTTTTCAAAGTTCAGTCATTTTAGCGCAAGTGTGTATGAATGAACATCCAATAGTAAAGCTTACATCTACAACCCGAACTATTTTTAAATAGTTTTACTAATACTATTAGGTCAAAAACTACTGCGTTGTGTGTGCCTCTTATTAAAATGTTTTCTTTACCTACGCTGCGACCTTGGCGGTTTCTGCCCACGAAAACGGTGTTATGAGATATATTTAAAAGAGTATATCAGCATTTGTCAAAACCTTCACTCGTCGTCATAACCCTGGCGCTAGTTATTATTAGGGTTATTATTAGCTATTTATTCTGTGTTTGGGCCAAAAACTTTTGGATTGTAGGGTTTTTTTTATCCTTTTACCAAGCGTTTATCAGGCTTCCAATTTATCGTAATGTTATCAGGATTTAGGCAGATACTAAGGCCAGTCGATTATAAATTCTTAATTGCATCTGGAAAAAAACAAATTAAACTTTTCGCTGGAGGCTAAAAGGGTATTTTTGCAGATTAAAGGAAGACTGTCACGTAAATCAAAACATAAAATTTCGCCCACGCTTTGCTGGTTGTTTTGCGACACACTTGAATTAATCATTCTTCGTGGTCTTTAGTGAAAATTTTATTACCTTAAAAATAAAGTAATTTAAATTTGAATTGCGGTGCAACACAGCCAACTGTTATGTAATATGGCGAGTTGTCACTTAATAACGTCTAATGTAGGTATATTACTTTCGTATGTGATAGATTATAATTGATCTTGTAATAAAAAATGAATTACATCGAGTTTCTTGGTACAGTGCAGTCCGCTTGTATAGAAATCGGTTACTAAGTAAGTTCGGTCATAAAGTACAAAATTACTTAGTCCCAACAAAGCCCTGTAAGGTCTTGTGTTAATTTAGTCCACCTATAGAATAACTTAAGTTTGGTTATAAAGTAATTTTTCGGATTGGGAAATTCCATATTTAAAACTGGAAACAATATATACCTGCTAAGATGTCTTCCCAGAAAGACAGGTAGGCGGGCGTGCTGATACTGAGGGGTGAAAGTTGGAATTTGCAACACTTGCGGAATAAAATTTAATTGCTCTTTAATTGAAGACTGGTCGCTATGGTCAATAGCCCTTGCAATCAGTTGTTTAACTGGTCTGCAGTAGGTAAACATCAAAGTGTATTGAAAAGTTAGGTGGATATTTTTAGTCAAAATGAGTGCGTTAAGAAATACGTTCTGTATGGAAAGCAAATTAGCAGTTATCAAGGCGCTGGAGAGTGGTCAGAAGAAGAGTGAAGTGGCAAAACAATTCAATCCGGTGTAGTCAACCGTCAACACAATATGGTGTTCGAGGGTTAAAATCAAGGCTGAATCGGAAAAAAAACCCGAACCGCCAAACCGAGAGGCTAAGAAAGCCAACCCCCGAGTATTTGGATCAAGCGCTCCTCAAATGGTTTATCCAGCAAAGAAGCTTCAACATTCCCGTCAGTGGTCCAATTTTAAAAATTAAGGTAGATCAACTGGCTAGCATGCTGGGTATCGAAAATTATGATTGTTCCTATGGTTGGATGGAACGTTTTAAAAAGCGCCATCAGATAAGTTTTGGGAAGGTTTGTGGTGAAGCAAATGATGTTGACAGGAATGCAACAAACGATTTCATCAGCAATGAATGGGCAATGAGACATTTTCAATGGGATGAGACTGGTCTTCTTTTCAAGATGAGCCCGTATTCTGCACTGAAATTTAAAAAAGAAAAATGCGTTGGCGGTAAAATGTCCAAAGAACGCCTGACGTTTTTCGTCTGTGCAAATTCCACTGGCACCGAGAAACGGGAACTCCTAGTCATCGGCAAATCCCAGAAACCTCGCTGTTTTAAAAACGTTAAGAAGCTGCCAGTGAAGTACACTATGAATCAAAGGTCCTGGATAGTTACGGAAATTTTCGAAGAGTCATTGGGAAGTTGGGACGAGGAACTCGTCAAAAAGGGAAGAAAAATTGTTCTTCTGTAGGACAATTGCACAGCCCACCCACACCTCCAGGATCTCAGGTCCATCAGATTGGTCTTCCTGTCCCCAAACACCACTAATGTTCTGGAACCAATGCACCAGGGCGTCATCAGGAGTCTCAAATGCCATTATAGGAAGCGACTAGTGTTGGAAGCCATAGAGAAGCAGGGGAAAATTTTTAATCTCAGTAAAACCTCTGTTCTGGACGCCAGCAAGATGTTGAAGAAAGCTTGGAGGTACAGGAGGAACAGCTATTCCAGTCTCATCCCTGACGAATTTGATGAAGAGGACAAGCTGCCTACCACACAATGGCTGGCTTCTTATGGACTGCCAACAGAATCTGACTTGAATGACTTCCTCAGCTATGAAGAGCTTCCATTCACGACTGCTCACTTGACCGACCAAGACATAATAGCAGAGGTTACCTCACAAGACGTGGATGACATGAAAGACGAAGGGGAAGACGATGAAGCTGAGTCAAGCGAACCTCCAGCTCTACCGACATTTGCCCAGGCACGACACTAATTGAGGCAACTAACCTACTTTTACGGAACTACTGGAGATGGAGACTCATTTAGAAATAATCGACGCTGACATGGACAAAAAACTTATGAACAATTTCAAACAGAGGAAAATTACAGATTTTTAAAAATGTAGAAAATAAAAATGTATATATAATTTTTGTTATTTGTATGTATGTATGTACATGATGGTGATGATGATTTGAAAGAGCGAGATCTAAGACGCGGTTTGTCAAGCATCTCTATGCACTTAGGCCACATTTGGCCCATTGTACACCCTGACTAAGAATTTTGCCTATCTGCGGTAATTCCAACTCTAGTAGTGATTTTTAACGTGTCACACATCGCAGTGGCACGGGACCTACGGATTTACTTCTTATACGACAGAAGACTCATTTTCAGATTTTTCCCCGCTAGAAAAATCGCGCCGACTTTGGCCAGGTGCGATCCCGCGTCCTGGGATCTAAAAGCAAATCCGCTAACCACTAGACCACCGACGCCGGCAATGTATGTCCATACATATACTTGTATAAAAACTAAAAAATAGCGCGTATTTTTTACATTTTTTGTTTTTTCAACTTTCCTTACCTGCCAAGCTTTTTTAAAATCTAGTATGGTTATTAAGAAAACTCGGTTGTAAAGTAATTTTTTGCAAGCTCCCTTGAGAGTTACTTTATAAGCGGACTGCACTGTAATAACATCTTGTAGAATTACGACGAAAATTACCAAACTTATGGTTGGGTCAGCGAATCAATCAAAGCGCCATAGATAGATTTGTATGCTATTGGTTTAATGTATATTGACGTTTAAATCGAGGGTAGGCAACCAAGCCTACACCTTAACTCTATCAATTATGTGAGCCATCTAAGAAATGCCATATATTTATGATGTACAATAGTAGATTTGTATGTGATTAGAAAAGTCATTGTAAGTATTTTGAAGGAAAATTGTAAGCTTTTCAGTGCCAAAACTGTTAATTACACCGCGTGGTTTTATGTCTTCCAAATTCCTTCAGTTTGTCGAAATATGGTAGTTTCAAATGATTTAAATTTTTCTCGGTAGTGACCATTTTGAAAATGACATGTGTAACTTTATAAAACTGTCCAGCAAATAGTAATATTGTTTTTTAAACAAATGTTTTGTTTATCCTGGAGCTATGTGCATGTGGCTATGTGCCACTTTTGCCAAGCCAAAATATGACGTGCTACTGAATAATGTTGGCGCAAATTTTACAAGGTAATGCCATTTGTAATTACATATATTCATTAAAGAAATACTAAACGCGAGATACACTATTAAGGTATTTCTAACGCTATGGGTTTTAATATTTTTACACGGTCAGTAATTCTATGTGTAGCTTTGGCTTCAAATATTTAATACTGAAAATGATGGGCCACGATGTACCACGTGTTGAGTATAAGTGCTCTAAATCATAGTCTTTATAGATGAAAAACATAGTCTACTTCAAAGCTGTCGGTCCCGGCTATCTCTACGCTGGTAGTTGCTAGGTCAGGTCAAAGGCGCTAGTGCGACCTTAAAACTGTGACACCAAACTCCACCACGCGCATACAAATTACAATAATTATTATTGGTATAGAAAAATGAAATAGTTTTTAAATGCGGTAGCTGTGTGCGACCCTATAACAGCATACCCAGAAATCATCAGGAAAATATGCAGTTAAGTTAATTTTCTTAATTATAATTCCATTGTGGAATTTCTCATTGTGTCTATTGACATATCATTTATATGTTTGCGTTTAGTTATTTTAAAGATGTCTACACAATATTTTACAATATTGGACACCTGGGATATAAAATGACTTGTTTAAATAAATGTTAAATTGAGAGCTAATGTATGCCTGCATCATATATTTAATCGAATTTTAGGCTCTTGTATAAATTCCAAAAGCTGAAACCTATAATACAAGTTTTTTTTACCATACTAAAGAACAATACTGATTTTTGAAGCTATGTACAGGACGCACGTCGAATCTGGTGCTGCGTACTTGTCGGCTCCCGTCTGTTTCTAATTCTACCCGACCCTTTAATGTTAAAGGACGCCTAGAACAAAGTGAGAGATGCACTATGTGTACAGCGTTGAAAAAACGAAAGTGTACCATTTTCATTGGACGGTCTATGCACGTTATTTCATTCGATGCGTTTAACTTAATATTGTAAATTTTAGTTGTGCAATAATCACACATGCATTAATTCAGACGATTAGGAGAAACGTAGAACCAGCCTGTTAACTACTTTGAATTCAAAGCTATACTACACTTTTATTTTGAGTTTTGGTCTGGACACCGTGTATATATAATTAAGAAATTGCAGGTGTTTATCGTTTGTTGATACTCTCTCTGTGTTAACGTATCATCAAGTTTGAGACGTGTTTTGCAGTATAATTTTAATTATTATTAGCAAAGTACAAGTGATTCATCTTCGTTTAATTGATCTACCGTTATAAGAACAGAGCCCAGAACTAATAATTGTAATGGTTAGATTGCTTTTACAGAGGAATGCGATCATTTAGAACTTGTGTTAAAAGGTTCTTGTATTAAGTTTACCTATTTATATGGTTTTTGTTTTATTCATATTTTTGAACGCCTCAATCTAAATAAGTCACGTTTTCCCAGCAGTGTGCGAGGAAAACAATCAAACTTTATTTCCTGTGTATAAACTAAACACGTAACAAAATTCAGTACGCGACAAAGAATGTTGAAAAAAAAAAAGGGGAATTCAGTACAATCATTCTATTTTTGTTTCAGAAATCTGTTGTAACTTCTAGGGTTTTTTGAGAGACACCCCGTAGAAATCTGACGAAAAAATTTCAAAAAATTACGTAGGACAAATGCTGCATATATCTTAACTATTGTATAATCAACAGTTTAAATAGCAATAATAATCGAGATACTTGTATAGAAATCTCTTACGTCTGATTCATTGTACGGCAAAACATAAGTAAAATAGGCTTTCAAATTTACAGAACTTAATAGAATCGAGCAGGAAGAGCATAAATCTGTTAAACCCATGCATGATTCTTGCATAACCACAACACATGATGCTTTAGTGTAAACAGTAGTTCACTAAATTTACGTCGGAAAATAGACTATCAGAATCTGCTACAGCAGAATACCAACCTAAATTCATTCGTTGGAAGTGACAGGAGCGATATTTCTCGGTTTCATCGTGTGTCAAGAAGCGTTGGAGATATGCGACCTCCCAAACACCGGACGAAATTGTTCTTTTTAAGTTCAAGCATTCAACTTCGTTCATAAAATTCATGTCACAAAATATCTGAAAAATGCAACCCGCGAAAGTTCATCATTTTGGCATTGAATGTGCCTTCGGCGAAACTGTAAACATTGGACTTACAAAGAACAACACCATCGGTGGCGTATCGAAAATTGAGTGCAAAATGAACTGTTCACATAGCAAAGTTGTTTTATTTAAGGGATGTTTATGTTATACAATCGCTAGGAGTCTCCCGAACTAAACATACATCCTTTATCTCTAACTTACTTGAAGATTGTTTTTGTAGTCTGGCATTATTCCTTCATATACGTTATATTAAATTGAGTTCAAATTAAAATAATGTTAATATTGAAACAATTTACAAACGTACTTAGTTTTGGAATTAGGAATTTGTTTATTGTTTTTTTCCATACTGCGTCTTTGATTGTCATTTAAATATTAAAATTTTGTCATTTTTCAATTTCACATCCACCAAGATTTATAAAAGGTAATCGAGAAAGGCAGTGTGGACCCCTCAAACGGTAAACAATATCATAATCTCATTGTAAACGTGTTATGGTATTAGTTTCTACATGACATCACGCTTAGAGTTACAGCTGCTATATGGGTAACTGGACGAGTAAAAGAAAGGTTTTTACATATAGATTCAATGTCTAACCACGGATACTAACTAATATTGATACAATGTTAAGGTTATGTATCTAAGAGAAATGTCACGTTCCAATTCTAAATAAACAATCACTATAGGCCACGTAGGAGTAAAAGGCAATGAAATTGTAGATGAACTTGCAAGGAAAGGTAGCGAAACCCCATTCGTAGGCCCAGTATCCTTTTGTAGGGTTCTTAATTGCACGTTCAAACGTCTGAACAATAACTGGTTGGACCAACAAAAACTTAAATACTGGGAAAAAACTCCAAAACAAAATCATGGAAAACCATAGATCTCGATCAACTCGGTAACAGAAAGCTCACCAAGCACTGTCTTAGCAAAAATGTACTAAGAATAATTATAGAACTATAGAACTAGTACATAATTGCTCTGTGAGTACTAATCCGTAAACGTTGGTATCGCCTAGAAGATAGATATCCAACACTCTCAAATCTTAGGTTAGTCTGTCTCGAACAGATCCTATGTTTCATAGGGGATGTTGGAGTTATAGACGATCTATAATAAGGGATGAAAGTCCTCAATAGGTCAGATGTCGCAGTGGAAGAGTGGCCGAAGAGCCTACATCTAGATATAAAAATCTGCTGTACCATAGATAGAAGAGGTGTTAGACTCTCTTTGGTGTTTTCCCATTTTTCTTTCTTTCAGTACTTAGTAAAAACAGCATTTCAAATTTACAACAGTAAACCGCGCGTTTACATACTGCAATATGTATTTACATGTTTGCGTAATACATTATGTATGCTCTTATAGTACAGGAATAAACATTAATGTGGTTACAATACATTTAGCAGAATTTTAAACTATTATAGTAAAACCTTGATAGGTTATAGGAAATGCGATGTTATATCAAATGGTGCGATTAGTTACGTTTTCGGTACGCTCACAGCAGTATTAAAAATTGGTTAACCTTGAAGTTTCTGACTTTTGCATAATTCCGGTATTTAATCTTCGATTGCAAAATCGTCAATAGAAAATTAACAATTTAATGGCGCATTATTTGCGTATCCGTATTTTAATGTACTATACAGGGTATCCTGAACATGGCTTAAAAATCCGATACTTAAGGTTATTTGGTGAACTAACACAAATATTGAAAATAAAGCTAATGTAGCAATAACAAATAGCATCCCTAAAAAACAAGGACGGTGCACATGTTAGCTTAAGAGTTGTAATTACATTTGCTTTTACAGTTGTATAAGAGCTAGTTGTCATATTTCACTAAAAATGAGTTTTCTGTCAAGTACAGTAGAGTCTCGCTAATCCGGGCCCCGCTAGTCCGGACATCCGGTTAATCCGGACGGGCCGAAAAAAAAACAAATCGTGGTAAAATTGTATCGTATAGAATTTAAACTTTACATATTTCGTTTTTACAGTTTTTAATTAAAAGTCATTACCGCAGTTTTCCTTAGTACCGTACAATCAATAAACTTTGAATTTCAATGAATAAGATGTTTTGTTTTTTATCCTAAATCAATTCGTAGGTTAAACAAGTAGGAAAAAGTAATTTTTATGATAAAAACATCGATTTTAGTAGTTTTACCCATCTAAAACTTGTTTTACAGACATGTTAAAGCTGATTCCGTTTAATCCGGATTTTCGGTGATCCGGATGGGGTCCGATCCCATCAAGTCCGGATTAGCGAGACTACTGTACTACAAAAATAATGAGACTGAGGTATATTTAACTTTATAATTATATACAGTTGGTTAGTAGACTATGAAAACGTTGACTGGATATATTTCGAAAACTACAGCCTCGGGACATTTTGGAATACTTTTCTATGTTTCATGAAACATGCCGTAACAAAGTATCGTCTTTTTTGGACACCCTGTATATTTGTGTCTCTGTGTCACATCTTATACGTATGTCTTGATACGGGTCCACTCTGTATTTTCTAATTTATAAATATATTAAACTTTAAACTTACTTACTTAAAGCTTACAACCAATAAACATCATACGTAACTGTGATGTCACTGTTATTACGTTACTCAACGTTACCGTAGGAATGTTGAGCGTTGAATATACGCAATTGGGTATTTACGTAAGCACTTTGTTCATTATTTGTGAGCTACTAAACTTTGACGGCGCCTTAAATATTTGTGATAACCACTGATTGTTACATTTAATTCAATTATTTTTAGTATTTGCCGTTTTGAATATACATATATGTACTTGAATTTGTAGCGGGAATATCAAAATTTTCTTTCAAATAACCTCATTAGTTATTACCTCACAGTATCACATTTTTATGCGGAAAATGCACTAGTAAGATCTCGTAAGAAACTGTAAAAGTACACCCTGTTTAACCGAAAGTGATGGCGAGATTATCATCCTAAATGGGACACCCTGTATACACTTGTGTATTTAGCTACCACTTTTAAATCGCATAACAACCATGTACAGATATCTGACAATGTATTTTATTTACATTATTAGTTCTATGCCAACTCAGGATGTCCCAACTAAACCTTTCCACCCTGTATAGCTTTTTTAATGATCAAATCAGAAAGCATCGGTGAAACAAGTCAGCAATAGTTTGAAGGGGGGTAGACCAAACAAAGATAATAGATAAAAGGATGTGAAAAAGATCTTGTAGAATCCCTAGACCAGAATGACGATCAAATGAAGTATCTTTTACCATTTGAGTCTCATCCCCCTAGCCCCCCCACTAACCCCAAAATGACAGGGGGTGTCGAAACAGTTCATTTAAAAGGTTTTCTAATTTTTATACAATCTTAAGATTTTGTGGAATTCTGTCAATTCTTTCTTGACAAATGACATTTTAAAGTTTCCGATGTGTATGGGAAGTGTTAAATTAAAATTTCAAAAAAGGATTTTACGAGGTGTGGTCATTTGAAACCCATCTTTGCTTTATGAAAAATTCATTCAACAATTTAATTGCAAATAACTACCGTCACAGTTAAGGCACCTATCCCCTTGTTTTACTAACCGACATATACCCTGCTCATAGAATTCTTGTGGCTGCTGATTGAAGAAGTCTTCCACAGCTATCTGTACTTCTGCGTCAGACTCAATAAGCCGACCTTTTAACGCCTTTTTTAGCGCTCCGAAAATATGGAAATCCCAAGGCGATAGATCCGGGCTATATGGTGGATGCTCTAAAACCCTTCATTTCTTTCGTTGAAGATTTTTTTACCACATTAGCAACATGAGGCCTAACATTGTCGTGCAGCAAAATGACCTCACGCGTAAGTTTTCCTGGACGTTTCCCTCTTATTGCTTAATGAAGCTTGTTTAAAGTTTCATTGTACAGATTGGCATTGACATTTACTCCAGGTTCCTTAAACTCGATCAACAAGGGTCAATCATGGTCAAAAAAAATGTTAGCATCACCTCGCCTGCCGAAGGTTGTGGTTTAAACTTCTTCGGTGGTGGTGAACTTGAATGTTTCCACTGCATCAACGATAACTTACTGGATGGCTCGTAGTAATTGGACCAAGTTTCGTTACCATCAACTATTGACAGAAGAAAGTCATCACCATTTTGCCTATAGTCTGTGAGGTGTTGCAGAGATAAGCCTATTCACAAGCATTTTTGTTCATTGGACAAGAGCCGAGGAATCCATTGCGAACAAACTCTGTTGTAACCCAGATTACGAACAATACTATGGACAGATTCAAATTTCTCTAATTGAAATTCGACGATTTTCTCTAATAAGACCTTCCACACATGCCATATTGTTTTCTGTTAATGCAGTACACCGTGCACGTGATCGCGGCTCATCCATAGTCCCCTCTTTTCCAATCTTAAATTTTAGGTACCATTCCTTTACAGTTGGGTACGCAATACATGCATTTCCATACACTGCTTGCAATCGCGTATGAATCTGCAATGGCTGCACACCCTCAGAGCATAAAAATTGTAGGACAGGATGCTGATCAAACTTGGATGGATTTTCAACAACAAACGCCATTTCAGAATGGAAGTTATAAAGTTAGAATCACATTCAAACGCCAGAAACTTATTAATGTGTTGCTTACAAATTATTGCATTTGTTTTTAAGGCTAAGTTGATCAAAGATGGGTTTCAGTTGAACAAGCCTCGTATGTAGTACAGAAACAACACAAAATATTACAATGTTTTTTTAACTCCTTGACTGTAGGTCGCATTTGCGCCGGCGGCGCGGCGCCCGCGTTATGCATTGTATTATTTGGTGTTTTAAGAACTTTCGAAAATTTTTTACCATTTCTCATACGCACCCGAGCTTTCAAAATGTCATTCCTTATAAACGAATTGAAATAATTGGAAAATATTTTTAGGTTGTAGAAAGAGCAGAAAACCCTTTTAAACGAACTATCACTCGACACCCTTAGTCATTTAACATTTTGGGGTTGGTGCTGATTGGAACTAGGCGGATGAAGTAGGATAGATGACTTACATGGTAAAACATGTAACCCTTCAAACTATTGTTGACCTGTCTCCCTGTTTCAAATTTGATTTTGAATTTACAAAGTTATTAAGCGTGGACTGTTTGAGTTGGAACACTCTATATACACTAAACAGAAGACAACATGAAATTATCATAAATTTAATGAAGGATGCCGTTTAAATCTATAAATATGTTTATAGAGTTCCATTTAACATAAAACGGCTGATGTCATCTACCGTTAAACCGAACGCAAACAATTCTCTGAGGTGACATCTGTTATCGAGATACTCATTTTCCACTAAAAGTGTGGTTAAACCCGGTAGTAAATGTCGATCGTTTACCACAATTCTGTTACATCCGGTATACCCACAGATTCTTGTTGTAGTTAACTACTTTTTACACAAATCAAACGTTAGAAAATCTGATAGTTTAAAAAATCTGAGATGTTGCTAAATTCAACCCTAATAGTCTGATTTTCTGGCAAACCATTGTAATTTTCACAATGTGAGAGTCGAAAAAATAGTCATAAATTCTTAGTTCTTGCATCTACGGCTTTAAAGACAGAAAATCAGCCCTCCCTTAAAATAGAAAACTTCAACGCGAAAGTCGGAATAAATAAGAAAATAAGTGGTCATTTCACCGTCTTATACCTTTTCAACAACAGTTCTTTAGATATTTGTTGCTACCTTTTATTGATTTAATTTGTATCTTTCCGTATGGTGTAATCTAAACTTGGGTTATATTTTTAAAGCGATTAGTAATTTGTTTACATTTATATAGTTTTCTTACCAACGCCTTAAATTTAGACTCCGCGCGTAAAGAGTTTTATTGCTAGTACACGTTTAATGCCGGTGTTTTTTTCCTGTCGACTTTATATGTAATTTTTGGAGAAGTTAACTAATGGCTTCGTTTCAGAGAAAAATAGTAATTTTTTAAAATTAAAATCGTGTCTTCCGTATTTATGAAATTTCCTGGTTTCCAGAATTTAAAATTTGATGTGCACCTGTTCAGGGAAAAGGTTTGTTATGATAGCGCTAATTAGCCTCAATTGTTCTGGTGATGATTAGAAAAAAGATGCCAAATGTGAAGTAGAAAATAGGCTACTTATTTTTAAAGTGAAGCCCAAAACACATCTGTCAATTGCCTAAAAATAGCCTTTATACTATAAATAATATAATGTTTTTCACTCCTCACCATGAGTAATCCGCCAGAATATTCCACAATATGCACCGTTTAAACCTTAAATAAATCCTATAAATCTCTACCTATATTCTTGGCTTATTTTTTCAAAAAGCGTTTTGCAACAGCGGGTAA
>JABXWE010037972.1:0-10269 GCA_014611495.1 Limonius californicus
AAACACGTGCAATGCACCAATGACAGAAGGTCACTAACTAGTACCAACCTAAGATAACTAAAATTCCTATCCCTGGGCGGGAATTTTAGTTATCTTAGGTTGGTACTAGTTAGTGACCTTCTGTCATTGGTGCATTGCACGTGTTTCTGTATCACAGAGAGTACGTTTGCTGCGTATTTTCTTTTTAAAATGTTTGTAATAATTTATTAATTTTATATTCTAAACCTCAATTTTGTGGGTGTACACCAATTTGTTAACAATAATGCTATTCCTGCTCAAATAGTTCTGTCATGTTTGTTCACGTTCATTTTATGAACCTCCCAGCTTTGTAAGTATTTAGTTATGCTTTTTTTGAGGTTTTTCCTCTACCAGTTGTTTGTTTTATAGTTGGCTCTGAGGAAGGAAATAAAGTTTTCCGAAAGCTTAGCTTAATAGCAAAGGGTGGTTTAATTTCTTGCCCTTGGTCGATTACCCCAACAACCAACATCTTTAACTTCATATTTCTACGACCAAATACTCTCCTTCCGGGTT
The DNA here is from genome assembly GCA_014611495.1 of Limonius californicus. Taxonomy (NCBI): domain Eukaryota; kingdom Metazoa; phylum Arthropoda; class Insecta; order Coleoptera; family Elateridae; genus Limonius; species Limonius californicus. The sequence continues at coordinate 532 of JABXWE010037972.1, forward strand.
TATATATATATATATATATATATATAGATGTTATAAAAGATTCTGTCCATTCTCTAGGTAGTTCTCTCCATTTATAGCTTTTCTGAACATGTTTTGGATCACGCGAAAGAGTTTTTCTAATTCGTATTTAATCATTTCAGGGACGATTCCTCCTGGTCCTGCTGACTTAATGTTTTCGATAGATTTTATTACCTTTTTAGCTACCTCTATGCTCACTACTATTTGTTGTTGTTCCAAAGCTCTATATTCTCCTTCTTCATCTTCTATAAATGCTGGTCGTCTTTCACTCAAAAGATCTTTGTAGTAGTCTTCCCACTGTTTCTCTTGTATAAAGGGGATACATGCATTTTCTTTAGTATTCTTCCTTAAACGATTCCGAGCTTCTTGCTCCCCAATATATTGTTCAATATTTGCTCAAGCTCTCCTCCAGTTCTCAATTTTTTCCTCTACTATAAGTCTCTTAACTTCTGTATTTTTCTCCCTATATTCTCGGTAGTCTTCCTTATCCCTTGTACTTAGTCATTTTTTATATAGCTCTTTTTTCTTCTTAATGGCTTCTGTGGTGTTTACGATTAAACTTATTTGGTGTTTTCCCGCTGTTTCTTCCTTTTCCCCTAGGGCCTCTTTTGCTGCTTCTTTTATAGTAATTTTTACAAGTTCGTACTATATCTTAGGCTTTCGAATTTAAATTCATTTAGTTTCTTATCCAGTCTGCGTTGGTATATATCTCTTATAAAATCTTCCTGAAGAAGATATATTTTGAATTTTTTCTCCTTGTGTGAGGCTGCAGGCTTGAACTTTTTTTCCTTTTTAAAAACTACTATCCTTAAGCACATAATATAAACAACCACAATGTCAAGATTAATCTGGTTTTCTTACAAACAGAATTTCTCTGCTTGTAAGAAAATCAAATTAATAAAATAAACTTAGTTTAACGTATATTATACGTATTGCGTTCAGGTAGACGGTCCTAAGACCCAGGGAAACGAATGTAATGGTTCGGAGATGTAAAAAGTGATATTTAAGTTTTGTTTGTCAAATTAGTTTAGGATCCCTTTAAAAATGAAACTGTAGGTTTATAATCTACAAAATTAATTTCTGCTTACATTTCAAAAGACGTGAAATAAATGATGGTAGTTATAAATAAATTACATGGAAGAATTATTAAAATTTTTCTTAATAAACTCCCTTTACTTGAAAACAAATTCATTGATAAGTTATATTTTGTAATTCTAACTGACGTTGCGGATAATGCTTGTCCACGCAATCTTGTTACTTTCTCAGAGATTTCTGCATAATCTTCATCTCTAGTTTGTTTTTGCTTTTGCTTATCGAACTAAAATTAATTACACATAGTATATTATGTGTTTTCTGAAAGTGAACTGAATACTAAATAAGCTCTGGAAATTAATTAGATTTTTGACTAATTTGCTAATTCCCAGTATCTTCTGTGCTTCGAGCTTAGCAATTGCGCTACGCCATAAACAACTTTAATTCCCAGGAAATAATCAATTATTACTTAATGAATACTTAATGTTTAAAGCAATGAATCGATTAATACTTTGTAGCAATGCATAATTAAAATCCATAGATGCGCAACAAATTAATTGAAATTACCTTGTTTATTTCCGTCCATCCCTTGTAATTAATCTTGAAATCACAATAAACATATTAAATTTTATTATTTTACCTACATCATTTTGTAAGATGAGAGGTAAGAGTTAGAACGGCAGATTGTCTTCAGGTAACGATATTAGCTCATATTTTGGAATTTATGTTCGTGACATTAAATTTTACATCAACAATAAAATAGGTTTAAGTTTTAATTGGAATTATGTGTAGTAAAATTTCAATAACATAAAATATATTTGAAAGGTTTTTTAATGTTTTTCCCATAAAAATGATTAAAATATAAAACGAGAGTGTGAAAATGGCGTATTTCATAATAAAATTTGTTTTAACTATCAAGAAATGTTACACCGTATTACGAAATATCGACAGCATAAAAGTTTTTACAAGGAGTATAAATTAAAATTCAAAATATGGATTTAGCAGTGTCGCTCCTATAAGTTTTTGGCAAATTAATTTAAGTCTTGATTACACAATCTTTATTTAAAAAACAGACTAAAAATCCAGTTTTTAAAATCGTCATTCCCAGACAGACAAAAATTTCTAGAATTGGTTTGGAACCTATAATAAAACTTACTAGACTGAGAAATCATACAATTAATTCGAATAATTCCGAGATAATTCCAATATTCGAAATATCAAAATATATAATTTAAATAATTACGAAAACCCTGACCAACATTAAAACACTTTCTCATCTATTTATGAAAGATTATATCAGATTTTTTGTGACTGTTTCCGATGACCTAGTAAAAATTATTGAGGAATTATCGGTAGACGCACGCGATTCTGTATTCGTCACGAACGGTCAGGAATTTTACTTAATTTATAGAATATCGTGGGTACCAACCGCGATTTAAAAAGTCGATGAGCGACGAAACCTAACCCTATATTATATTCTGAGCGAAATAAAAAATTGTTGAGCTCCTGCACGGCTGCGCGGTGAAGAACTTATTCCACCCTCCAGAATAGCTAAATATTAATATTTTCTTCGTTTTAGGTTAATGATCACACGAGTCGATGATGTTTGTGTAAGAAATCGCAATAAACTGTGCCCATAAAAGGTTCCCAATTAATAAACTGTAGTTCTTGTCGGCAATTAGGAATTGTGCAGGTTCTTGTACGAGCATCAGGCCGCATATCTAACGAAAATTTACATTCATTTACATTAAAAACTGTTTGAATTAAGATGTTAGGCCAGTAACTGTATCAACACTCATTTAAATTCAATCGAAGTATAATCTGGTTCGACTTCATTTATTTTAATTACAATTAAGTTTATTAGAGTTTGACGCATTTATGTGTACCTGCTCGGGTTTCACATAAATTTCGCCCGAATAGTCCTGTGTTTCGGCACATAATTATAATAAATCCGACTAATGGGCAAAAATCGACGAAAACTTATCGCGAACCCGATAAGCTAACAGTTCTTCCAACGCTCCGCTATTAAATAAATACACAACGTTATGCTCACCCAAAAAATGCTTTTATGTCTCGTAAAATCGAGATCGTTATTTCCTAAGATGGGTTTTAATTTTAACTTGGCTTAGTGAAGATATATGTGTTAAATTGACATTTTAATGGGTGAAGTTATGGCGCTGTGGTAATGTTTGAATCGTTACTTTCAGGTTACATCTTCACTATCAACATAAGATCGAGAAATCGTGGTACTAATATCTGAAATGGCCACGGATATTCTCAAGCAAGAATTACAAGGTAACATTTGTTCATACTTTCATTCAAATTCCACACGTTTAAATCAATGTTAACTAAATATAATGCTATTAATAATATGCAACTTTCTATATGCTTTATTTGTTTGATATGGTTTTCTTTCTGTCAACAGCTCATTGTCAAAAGTCTGCACGCTAAAACACACAAATAGATTAAATAAAAATCAATTGAAACCATTAGTAGGGGAAAAGGTGGTAATATGGGCACCCATTTTGTATTTTTCTTATAGCCGCTACCATTTTGATTAAATTAACCCTGAAAATTGGAGAAAATAAACTACTGTATGTTCTAATTACTTTGTGATTATAGTTTATATATGGTATTGCTATTCAGATCATCTTTAAAAAAATTCTTAACAAATACTGCATTTTCTGAGAAAAAGAAGTGGTGCCGGTAATATGAGCCCCTAGTATCCTCTATTTCCTCATTAATGAATTTCAACAAGAAGAAGAAGAAACAATTAATACATTCTTTTCTTTGCGAAACGTTTCAATTTATATTAGAACATTTACGGGAAACAATTTATCCCATTTATTTCTTAGTGTTAAGAATTTTGTATTTTAACCAGTTTCTTGTATGAGTTTTCACTTTAAGTGTAAATGTACATATATGCCAATATTACAAATTACTTTCGGCTTAGACCGCGTCATCATTTGAGAACTACACACAGCATTATCAGGTAAGGACCGACCTGTAACTTGTCTGCTTTTACAAGCATTTACTCTAGAAGTTTGAGCCATATTTGTTCGTAGGCCCTGCCTGCCTAAACAGGGCCGTGTGCGTATATTAATCAAACCTTGGGGCGGACAAGGATTTGATCTTAATATATTTTGTTTGCTAGGACAATAATACTTAATCGGCTTATGCCTGTTAGCTGTTTGTGAACCCATGCATACTAACGTTTCGCAAAACATTGCAGCTTGCATCTTCAGAGTGAATAGAACACTGTACAGTATTATTGTCCTGACGAACTAAATACATTAAGATCAAATCCTTGTCCGCCTCAAGGTTTAAATAATCTAAGCACACGGCCCTGTTTAGGCAGGCAGGGCATACGAACAAATATTCTTTCGTAATATTAATGTACCAAGATGTAGGATAGTGTTTTACACTTATTATATTTCTTAAAATTGGTTAATTTTTTGTTCTGATCATTGGAACTTGATCTGTAAAGTTTATGATAACAGCTGTTAAATCTAAATAAAATTAAATAGGTTCGAGATCTCATTTGTTGCTTTTCAGTCACGCCCAATTTCTTAAAACCCAGATAGCTGTATTGCTGGAACCTAATCTACTACGAGCTATCGTTCCCAAGACAATCTCCATGGAAGAAGTAACTGGTATCGTAATCCATTGGGGAGTCTGTACCAGCCCTGGGGGTGCAAAGAAAAGCAATCTGCAAGCGATAAGCGATTGTATTTGCAGTCAGCACAAAATCTGTTGGGCCAACAGATTAAGACTAAACCGTAGCAAATAATTTATAAATACACCTTGCTCAAAAAGAGCTGAAGAACTGCTTCAGCTAAGCAGGACACAGCTTAAAATTCTCTTCGGTTTCCTAACAGGACATTTGACTGCTAAGAAACACCTCAGAAGGATCAAGAGACTCCACATGTAGATTGCAATGAAGAACCAGAGGCATCGATGCACGTTCCGTTCAATTGCGATGCGTTGGAAAGCACAAGACAACGCATATTCGTACAAACTTATATGGAACCGAAGGAGTTCAGCACACACCCTGTGATAGACCTCTATAACATGCCACAAGGTACCAAGATCATAGTTTGAGTAGATTGAATAACCAATGTGAGAACAATAAGCCTTTTAGGCTGCACTCCTTTCGGAATCCATGGCAAACGGATACGATGGATGAGAAAAAAACACAACTTTCGTAGAAGAATCTTAATCCAACACAATAAACATTTATGTGGTTGCTTAATGTATATGCATATTTATCAAATACGTAACTTACACTGCGACAGCTTCTTCTTCTTCTGGTCTCACTACTGTCCAATTCATTCAACCTTGACTTTCTCAAATCTTCGATTCCATCTTTCGCTTTCAGTTCCTACCTTCTAAGAATTACTGTGCATCTTTTCAGAACGCCGTCTTACTATCTTCCTTGTGGCCTGCTTCTGCCTCTTCCACTCTCTATTTCTCCCAAGTTAATTTCCTGTAGGGTTTTCGATAATGCCCCCGCTTGATACAGATACCTAACGTTTCATTCTTCTTCTTTTGTCCATTTCGTCTTTGATTAATCTATCCCGTCTGACGTTTCGTAGTAAGTAAGAGTTTCCAGGGTGAGGTTGTTAGTCCCACGCCCAATCTTCGGTCAACGACTGCTTGTTATGGATATCTAAATTAATCCTGTCTCCAGGACTTCCCCAATCCACCGCCCAGGGGACACTCTCTCTAGGTGAGGTCTCCCGAGAGACATTCCGACATTAATTTTTTTAAACCTCCGATTTTAACTGAAAACATACTTTTTGCAATGCTATCTATCTCAAAGATTCAATTTGAAGTTCAGGGACTAAGCTGCGGTATACCATATCAGCACGGAAAATTTTACTATAAACCATACCATACGGCAATTACATTTATTTTAACAATAATAACTCAAATATGGTTAAATCCACCCACTAGCATGCACAATTAGAAGCGTGTTTTGGGCACATAAAGAATTAGTGCCTCAAAGAAGAAATTGGCAAGAGCGAAAGTAACGGAAAGTTTGCTACTGCACCAAACGTTCCACGTGAATGTGTTGCATCTACAATGTTTGAATCTCTTTATCATGGAATGATTACGTTCTCTACTTCATCAAGATATTCCATATAGGTTTAGCTTCTATGAACTGAAGTTAGGTAGCAAGAATAGTCTTGGTTGTCATATAAAAGTACTAGTTGGAGGAATTTCATGAGACGGATAGTCACTGCATGACATGGACAGGATTTACATACAACCGATGAATTAACTTTCGGTTTATATAGGTTAATGTGATATTAGTTGCATATACTAATTTTGCCTCATTTATTAATTTTTGACGCTTCAGCAGCCTACGGTGATACGTTTTGTAAATAAACAATAAACGATTTTGTAAGTCTTCCAAATTATTGCTGTTAGTTGGTCAATATTTCTTGGATATTGGAAATAGGATCGTAACAACACTTTACTATTCATTAACCCATAACAAAGCACAAAGTGTCTATACTATTTTGGCTGTACATTGAAGATGTACTACATTACACTAATATTTTACTAACTTATAAGTATGAATATGTAAATGATCACCTAGAATTGCTTTTGTATTGGGCAATCGTAACATGTACGTGTATTAATATTTACAATTATGTTACATATCAGCCAGCAGACATTTATATTCTAATCTATATAAACAAAATAGAAAATTTGTACTCAAAACATTTCAGTTTGTATATATTGAAAGATATCAGAGGTTCTAGAACATGACAGTACTTACACTTAACTTACAAATTTCTCACTGCTTGAAATGATAGAATGAGTATTCTAATTTTTTTTTCTATTTCCTACTTCAGAATTAGGAAACACGTAATTCGAACAAACGCCAAATGAACAAAAAAACGACGCAGTTTCGTTTTTACTACTGCATGCGTCACTACTGCTCCTTTGCAAACATTGTTTCTCTGCAATTATATTATACAATTTAGACTCAAACGCAGTTACAATGTGTTTAGTATTGTCTCAAATACAGAGTACTGCTTTAACTGCGCCTCTGCGAATCTGTAATTTAAAATAAGTTATAAGTTTTCAAGGTGATGAAAATGCATAAAAGTTTTGTCCTTAGTTTTATATGTAAAAGCCTACAAACAGCACTGATAATCATAACCTAATTGTGCAATTTATTTGAGTGCATAATGATTTTTAGTGTGAAGTTTTATTTTTTCAAACGCAAATCTTATAAACATGTTTTATTGGAGTTTCGTAAGTCATGGCCGCTTGTGCTAATAAATAATTATGGTATTTAAAATTTATATTTGTTTCAAAATATTGATTTAAGAACACTAACATACACAATCGTTATTGCTGAATTCAAATTTATAAAAATTTATAGATTTAAAAGCAAATGCTATATGACAGTGTGCACAGCTAGCGGTGTTCAACATTCTCATACGCTATTTTGTACTATTAATAACGATGTTATAACCTGTAGACCGATTCACAAACGGCCTGTATATTCTATACCTTCAGATCTGTAAACTTAACCTAGGTAGGTTTGCGCTTGCAGGTTGTTAGTGTTTGTATAGATGATGCAGTAAATATTATTATATTTTCCTTCTTTTCATTCCTTTACCTTACTTAAAAAACAACATAATGGATAGATATGGAAGCGTTGTGATTATAATATTTGTGTTTGGTACTTTTTTTTACGTATCCTATGTATAACAACGTGTTAATATTTTTCATGTGTGTCATAATATGCAGTAAAGGGATCGGGTGTTGATGTATATGTATATATATATATATATATATATATTGCCATGAATTTTAAATTATTAATATTTAATTACATAATTATTTAAATAGATGAATAGCCCCACGTTGGCTGCCATAAATAAATGCTATGTATTTTGCTGAATAATAATAATTATTAATAATCGAATGATTTTTTAAAATATACCTTTTAGTTGGGCGGCAAATTTGAGTTTTTACTCAAATTATTTAACATAAATTCTATACATTATTAGGTATAGCATCTATATTGACTCTTGTAATCTCAAGGATAATTGTTTCGTGGCTTCACTAGTTAGATAGATAATTATGAAGTAAATACAATACATAATCATATAAATACAGAATTAAATTTTGACTTATCTTGAAATTCAAGTCCCTTTGACTGTAACGTAGACACCGTTTCTTGCGAATACTGCAACAGCTGCATTTATACTGCTTGAAGGTCTCGTTGTCTAGATAAGATCCATTTGAATTTAACTATGACAGCAAGTTCGCAAATTTGACAGTTTGCGAAACAATAACCACTGAATTACTATAATTGTTCAGTTAAATGTTCGAATTTGTTAAGGTAAGTTCTTTAATTCTTTTTTATACCCCAAGATTATTATTTTTAATAAGTGAATAAAAGATTTTAATTTTATTCCTTTTCCTTTTCAGAAAAATTCCACAAAAGAAACACACTTCGATTAAAATTAATTTGGTAAATTCTTTTATTATTAAACACTATAATTGAATTAAAACACAAATTTAGGTTACACTTTACATTTTACTAACTGTTTAAATTTATGTAAACAAAGTTACATAACCCAACTTAATTTATGCAAGGTCCCGCCTATTTTTACAATAAAATTAAAATGAGCGCTAATTGAAATTGCGTGCGCTTTGTTCGATGACCAAATAGGAACTGCTTTCAATTTTTTCAACAAAATTGCAAGATAATGGCTGACATCAACCAATGAAAATACAGAATTTGAAACAAAATCTAAGGAATATTCTAGAAATTATAATTATAAAATTTAAATAATTAATATAAGCTTTATGAATAAATATTTCGAAAAACTAACTTCATAATCGTTTTCTATGAATTTCTATCTACATTTTGGTACCCAAAATTAACAAATTCCTGACAATAATATTAACATTTTAAAATATAGCTAAATTTGCAAAATTAACTCGAAAACCTTGCAAAAACACCATTAACACAGTCCTCAGATTATAACACAAGTTTTGTAACACATTAACAACCTATAAAAGAATTATACACAACATAATTAACAAAATTCTAGATCTAACCTAAAATTTTCAAAATTTATATACAAACACAAATATCATAAAATAAACAACATAATTCATCAAAGAAACCTATTAAATACCTTTCCTAGATATGATATTAATTAAATTGGCTAATATAGAACCTTCTAAATCAAAATTATACACTTATAATCAAAAAACCTAAAATAACAGTAACTTTTGAGTTTTAGGGCTCTGGTACTGTCCAAAAAGACCCACATCATCGTCTACAACGAGTATTTAGTCACACAACAGGATTTCAAAAGGCCATACACTGTAAAACTTCACTTTAAGTTCATATTCCACATTACAAAGCAACGTACGAAGTATCGATAACAGTTTTTACATATAACAGGTTTATAAATATAGTTATAACTATAATTTTACATTAATTGTTTTAATTTATGACATAATTAATCTATTTAGACTATATTTCAGGTTAAAAAATGGATTTTAATACCAATAAATATCCTTTTTAATATATAACAGTCCTTCCGAAGGTATTTTAGTGTAGTTTAATGCATGATAAAGACTTTAACAAATAGTTAAAAATAATTACATTATTTTAATATAAAAATCATGGCAATATATATATAT
>JABXWE010037974.1:0-21613 GCA_014611495.1 Limonius californicus
AGTATGCCTGGTTGCATATTAAAAGGAAATTAAGGGGCACCGCAGATATTTGGCGGGACTTCTTACAAGCCTTGTAAGTCTATTAGTTACGAGGCAAGGTTTTAGGATAGCACTTGAACAACCGTTTTGAGGAAAATAACTCTACTGTTGAATAAAGATGATATGAACAGTTTCCAGTATGGGAAAGTCCAGGGAGGCAGTCGCGTCCACTTATTTTGGTATTTCAATGCTGGTGTTTTTTGAGAAATACCAGTATTGCGCTAGTTGCTAGCGCTATCATAGCTGTATTAGTTATTCTGTTAATCTATCTGTTATAGTGATGGTCAGAAAGACCATAACATCGATATTTTATTATGTAAATTAAAATACGAATACGAACATGATATTACCAAAATAATAATTTAGTTAATAAGAAGTTTTTCTTCCGAAGAAACCTTAAACTTAGCTACGTTGCCTCCCGGATACAGATAGCAGCTGTAGTCGTAAAGAATTTTGGTATTCCTCGTGTTTTCGATTCTCTGCAGATGTTCTAGCCATCTTTGCCTGTAATGTTTAATCACTTCATTCAAATTAAATATGTCAAGTTCTTCCCTTATTTCTTCATTTCTCTTGTGATCTCTTAGTATATACCCTGCAGTTGGCCTTAAGAATTTCATTTCTGCGCTTTCTAGTCTTTTCATTTGATGCTTTGTGAGAGTCCAGTTTTACAGCCGTATAAAAGCGAAGGAACCGCCATTACTTTGTAAAATTTGAGGAGAGTTTCTTTACTTTAGTTTTCGAATATGCGTCGTATTGTGCCACAGGTATTGAAATCTATTTAATTTGTTAAATATGTCGCATTTCACTTATGTATGATAGACTGTATCCTAAATATGTAAAATTATTAACTTGCTGGATAGTTGCATTGTCAATTATTATTTTTGCTCGTAAGAGGTCATTTCCTCTAAATGCCAATATTCTTGTTTTTGAAGTTGATATCTGTAGTGCATATTCTTTTGCTATGTTGTTTAGTTTACATACAGCCAGTAGCAGACCATTTTCTGTTTTTGCAAGTATTAGCTGGTCGACCGCAAACAATAGTGTGTCTAATGTTTTATTGTCTATTAAAAAATGGTTAGGTAATTCTTCTTGCCACTTTTGTACGATGTCATTTACATACGAGGTCTGGTGAAAATGTATCCAGAATGGTTTCATAAGTTTGCAATGACTGAACACTGAAGGATGTGGTTTTGCATAAAGTGACCTTGGCATCTATTACACATGTGCTGTGAATCACATTGGCCTTGCTCAGTATGTTGTTTCACAGTAATGTTTTTTGGTGACATACGTGTAACTGTTTGCCGCATTTATCATGTCTGAAAAAAGTGATCAACGAATTTGTATCAGAATTTGTCAAAAACTTAGAGACACTTGCAAAAATACATATTTAAAGTTATAGAAAGTCTATAGGGAAGATCGTATGAGCTGTGCACAAGTTACGAGTGGTATAAACGCTTTACAAATGGTCGTAAAAGTGCTGAGAGTGATCCGCGTTCTGGAAGACCTACAACAAGCAAAATTAAAAAAAATATTGAAGCTGTGTGCACAGCTGTGCGGGAAAATCGCCGAATCACTATTCGTGAATTACCTTCAGACCTATACATTAGTTTCGGTTCAGTTCAATCAATTGTTACGAAGGATTTGGATATGAGCCGCGTCTCAGCCAAATTTGTACCAAAACTCCTCACAGTTGAGAAAAAACATGCCCGTGTTTCAACTGCTACTGAGTTGGTTGGGTGCGTCAAAACCCACGAAAACTATGTAAAAACAATCGAAACTGGCGACGAAACGGGAGTTTATGGGTATGATCTCGAAACTAAGACCCTAGCTTCACAGTGGAGGACCGCAAAGTCTCCCTGACCTAAAAAAGCACGACAAAGCCGCAGCAATGTTAAGACGATGCTGACTGTTTTTTTCGATTACAAGGGAATTGTGCATCATGAATACGCTCCATCGGGCCAGACAATCAACAAGGAGTATTACTGCCAAGTTCGTCGGAAAAGGCCAGACTTGCATGAGAATGGCAAGTGGCATTTGCATCATGACAGTGCCCCTGCCCACGCATCACAACTTGTGCAGAAATTTTTTACTAAGCACGGTATCTCACTGGTCCGTCAGCCACCCTATTCTCCCGACATTGCTCCCAGCGACTTTTTATATTCCCGAAAATCAAATTCCATTTGAAAGGAAAAAGAGGTCAACACATTGGGGAGATACAGCATAACACGACGAAGCAGCTGCTCGCAATTTCAGAAGAAGAATTTAAAGGATGTTTCGAACAATGGCAGCAACGCTGGATTAAGTGTGTGGCTTCGGAAGGGGATTACTTTGAAGGCGATTAAATATTAATTTCATAAATCTTGTAATTTCTTTTTAAATAAAGCCACTCTGGATACATTTTGATCAGACCTCGTATATATTAAAAAGTGTAGGTGATAATGGACACCCTTGTCTTACACCTTGGTTTACTTCGGTTCTTCTATTTTTATCTGAAGTGCCGTTGTCAATTATAATTTTTGTATTTACTTATAGACTTTGTACTATTCTTACTAAGAGTTTCGGAAAACCTTTTCTGACCATTATTTGTAACGGTTTATTTCTGTTCAGTTTGTCAAAAGCGATAGTGTAATCTATGTTTCTATTCTCTCCGTTTTTCGATTATTTGTGTGTCTGTAAAAATGCAGTCCCTACATGATCTACCTTTTGTAAATCCATTTTGGAATTCATTAAGAACATGTCTACAATGTTGTTAATTCTGCGTTGAATAATTTTGGCGAAGATTTTGTGTTTAACATGCTTATGCCTCGATAGTTTTCACAGTTGCATCTGTCTCCTTTCTTGAATATAAGAGAAATCAGATGATTCACAGATCTTATTATCTAGACTATAATGAGCGATGTGGAATATTGGCACAAAAAGATGTGATTCGTGTAAGGTATTCCGTAGTTTATTACTACAACGATTTCCTGCCGGTTCAAACATAAATTTGCTAGCCAATATAAACAGGAACTAGAGAAAACCTTACAGTTTAACTGTTCCAATATAGTAAATGATGCTTCGCATTATAGAATGAACACAACAGCATAGTAAGAACTGGAACTACCGGAGAACCATTAAAACAGCGGTGCCGTATTGCTTAAAACGATGAAAAAATAAGGAGAAGATGAAGTTGAAAAATACTTGTAGAACAGGAAACCAAGCTATGTCTTAGTTTAAGTTTTGTAGCCTTAAACTTCCGTAAGTTAAATTTTAAAATTTAAATTTTTGTTTTGCTAATCAGCATTTAGTAAACATTATGTGCAATTTGGGTTGTCATTCAAACTAATAAAACTGATTAAAATCAAATTATATTACCAATTACCAATACTCAATTTTATTTTAATCACTCGTATGAGTCTGAAGTGAACGAAAAGCGCTCAGTTTTAAAGAATATTCATCAGCAATATAACATAACATAATTAGATTAAATTTTCTATAAAGATTGCATTATAAACAATCTACAATTGCTTTCTATCACGGTCGTTTGAAGTTTACGGCTTGGTAATAAGATCCTGTTGGTGTTTCCATTCCTGGGCGCTATCCCAATAATAATTGATGGGAATTTGAAGAAAAACCCTTTAGAATTCAACTGGGGTTAATATGACACGGATCTGATTCCGCCGCCGTGTCAGACTTGCAAAAGCTTGCCTGAGGCTAAACGACAGGGTGTCCATCAATCACTCCCTGTCGCTCACCCCTGATACATCAAACCGTGAGCCGCTAATAGCTTTAACACCCCGCAGCCCTTATCGGTGCTGTCCATCGACTGTCTGCCCTCATGAGCGACAAATCGCTAACTAGATCAAAGAATTCCCTCATGCATCAGTTCGCTCGCCTAGTTCTAGTTGGTGAGGCGAATCAATAATAACCTTGTAGCTGATTAAGTAAATGTTGTATGTATATGATACGGAAGCTCTTTAGGGAATAGTCAATCAATCAAACTTTGGGGGCCCCAAGGGTTATATCGGATCCCTTATTATTCCTCACGCAACATCAGGTACATGCGTTTTAATATGATGTGAGCGAGCAGGTGATTAATGGATTAATAAGATACACGAATGCTTAAGCTTCTGGCCATTTTTCTTGAAAATCTACCGAATTTTCCAGATTAGGGCGACACTCGACAAAATTTCATGGGTTAAGATTAGCTCAGCTAATAAATTGAAGTTTCTCGAATACGACTTGCAAGTAAATAAAGAATCTGACTGGCTTAAAAGCATTTTCCGTTAGCTTGTCAGCTTTGAAGCTAGCACTTAATTACAAATCGCACTTTATACTGGCAGAAATGTAAATTGGTATTGAAGACTGGCGTCACGCAAATAAGAGCAAAGAATGCGAGGTGGAAAAGGCAAGTAAGTGACTTTGCTGCTGCCAGCGTTAAGAACGAAGCGGCATCCGTCTCCTTGATGAAGAAAATAACTCAGAAAAGCCACGAATTTATATTTTGCGAACTTTTAAATTAAATGTCGACAGAATTTACATTTTTTAAATTTGCGGTTAAAAATAAATTGGCACACTACAGCGATACCTCATCATTTTCATGTTCTGTTAATTATCATCCGCAATGTAACCTCCTATTGCCAAAATCTCAGAGGAATACTAGATTTCATTTCCAGGGAAATTTTTATGTACAGGAGTTGAACAACCGTACACATCTTCTACCATTCTAAATCAGCAAGGAATAGGGTTATATTTTATAGTACCTACCTTTCTTTCAGCTACGTTCTCCTACGTTATATGTTATATTAAATGTATTTGATATTTATTAAAAAATGCGATATTGTATATATATATCCATAATTTCAATAGGTTTATTAATTTACAGTTGATTAATACATATTTTGACGTAATAGTTCTATATTGCCAAAGCAATACGTATTAAACAGTTATAAAATAAAAAACCTGTACAGATTTTTAATAATATGTACATATTTATTAACCAAGTTGAATTTCAGCGAGGTACGGCAAGAAGCATACTTACTAAATATAGGACTCCTCAAAAGGGACTGATGATTTTATTTTCTCTTTAATAATTTATCGCCATAAGTCACAAATTTAAATAAAACTTATTTATGAAATTTTATATACTGCACGTAACCTCCGTCATTTTTAATACTGATGCTAAGCAATGTTATAAATTAGACTATTGACTATGATTAATAATTAATAGTTAGAATAACTTAAATTTCTGCTCCAATGCTTGTTTTAATTACATTAATTATTTTTGATTTTGC
The DNA here is from genome assembly GCA_014611495.1 of Limonius californicus. NCBI lineage: Eukaryota > Metazoa > Arthropoda > Insecta > Coleoptera > Elateridae > Limonius > Limonius californicus. The sequence continues at coordinate 5,313 of JABXWE010037974.1, forward strand.
AATATATGCTTTACATTTTAAGTAGCCCCTAATTAAAAATCAGGACCAGTGATATCGGGGCAAGTCGTCATTGCAAGAAATCAGAAAATGTGGAAACTCTTTCCGTAAGACCTATATACAAATTCTTGTTGTGTAGTTAATTGAACCAACTTGATGAAACTAATATTCATCTATCTCTTCTCCAATTCGTAGCAACAAAACGTTTAAAGCATTTGCGAATACCTTGCATACGTCTTGGTTACGTTTCGCCATTCCCTACAAAAAAATATGGCCGGATTATCCTTGATGGCTGAACTGCATACCAAACTATGATTTTCAGCGAATGTAAAAGGCTTTGTTAAAATTCGCAATGATTTTTGATCGCATAGTAGCGATACTTTTGTTGAAAACGTATTCACTCGGAGAGAAAGGTGCTTCACCAGTCATGAATAAGTGCATTTTACTTCGTAAAAGTTGTCTTTATCGGAAAATTGAAAACACGTAAGCATAACATTCATTTTCTTCAATATTCATTGTGTACTTGGTTCTGATAAATTTAATAAAAGCGCATTCTTAACAACAGATCTTGATTCTGGTTTAGGAGCGGAAGGTGAACAAGTTCACACGCACTTAGGCCTAAAAAGGCGACCATTGCACTACCTACATAACAAACAGCAGTCTGGTTTTCTCATTCAAGCTCACCCACCGTTTCGATGAACTTGAAAATCTCATCCGTATCAGGCCAGAATTACCCCGATGTGGGTCCTCTTATTTGTGCGAGTGCAAGGCAATCGCACAGAAAATGTTCGGGGGTCTCGTTCTCTAGTTGGCACCTTCGACAGGTTGGGTCATCAACTAGCCCCATCTTGTGCATGTGCTTATTTAGTCGGCAGTGCCTGGTGAGTATTCCTATGATAAATCTTAGTTTTCTCCGTAGCAGAAGTGCGCAAAATGTTGCCATTCTTCGCGAGGGAACTATGATGGTCATCCTTGCTTGTGGGCAGTTTTCTGTTTCTACCAATCTCTTCCTATGGCGCCTTTAGGTTTTTTGATTAATTATATCTACAGCAGGGTGGGCGGGGGGGCAACTGTCGGTCGGGACCCCTGAAAGGGGTTTGTTCCGAGCCTCGTCTCATAACCCTAATCATTGCCATATATTTTTGTACACCCTTTAACTCAGGTGAGTTCTAGGACATTATTGCTAGCGCGGTGGCACTTGAGTACGACACCTGAGACAATTTGGGATTGGTTCGGGGTCAATAGAGCCGCCTTACTATCGCTAGCTAATTCTAATTATTTTATTTTGGATGCCAAGCTCAAGAATTGTATTTGCACCCCAGCATTATGGCCATTACTTCCGCTTGAAAGACGGTCATGAGTTTGTCCAGTGCTATGCTCTTATGTAGATCTAGGTCTTTCGAAACAATACCAGCTCATGTGCCTTCTGCTGTTTCGAATCCATCAGTGAAGATGGATATGGCAGGTTCGGTTGCAACTTTGGTGTCCATGAAAACACTGAAGTGCTTCTTGAACATAAATGTGGGCTGTAAAGAGTCTACCACTGCCTCACGAAGAGGCACCCTATGGACAGCCTCTTTCAGGATACTGTGGTGTCTTTCTCCAGTGCCTTTATTATTCCATAAACCTTCTATACGCAACCTTAGGGCCGCTCTCAGCGCTGTCTCCCACGTAGATGTACAGGTTAGGGAGACCCAAACCTGTAGGGCTGCAGTGGGTGTGGAACACGTCGCACCCGTGGTACTCAAACCGTCCAGTGTCTGGATGTGTGAGATCTCGTTTGCCCTGGTAGCTTGTCTGATTTGGCGCCACCAGAGCATGGGCCTGATTATAGTAGTGTATAGCCACAGGACAGTCTTTGGTGATAGTCCCCAAAGTTTGCCCACCTCTTGACGACACTGTCAAAAAGCCACGCTTGCTTTTCCAATTTATGTTTTTATGTGTTTTTCCCAGTTCAGTTTCCTATCAAATACAACTCCCAGGTATGTGAATTCCTCTGAAAAAGGTTAGGAAGGAATTGGAAAACGTTGAAATACTAGTGATCATAATTTTTCTTTTATTTTTAAACACAATCAACTCTGTCTTGAACGGGTTAACGGCCAAGGGGTGCTCCGTGGACCACTGTTCGATAAGTCGAAATGCTGTTTGCCTTAGATTGCACAGCACTTCATACTTGCCATTGAGCAGGATAGTTATATCATCTGCGTATCCTATAGTGTAAAAACTAGCCTCGTCGTCGGAGGAGGCTGTCAACTATTAAGTTCCGTTTAGCGTTACAGAAACTGTAAAATTCATTGCCGTCACGTTACAAAATGTACGGCGAATTCGGTGAATCTTCCTGGGATGTAAGTGTGTTCGTTGGTATGTAGTGGATTTGTTACCAGTACGTTTTCCCTTATTTGTTTGTCGCACAGCTTTATCATTGTCTACAGAAGGAAGGATGTCAGGCTGATTGGGCGATAGGGTATGAAAACTACCTCTACTTGTCTCCAGCTCTTAGGGATGAATTTGAAAGTTATAGAGTCTAAACAGGCGCACAAGGTATAAAAGCATCATATTTAAACCCCATTGTAAGATAGCCGGAAAGATGCCATCGAATCCCGGCAATGTGAAAAGTATAAATCGCTCAGATTACTTTTCCTTCTTCCACTACATGATTGACCAGCTCCCATTGTTCTTCACAGAGGGCAAATAGGGAGTGTCCACCCATACGAGGAGAGGATCTACATTGCAGCCTGCGGAGTGTGTAAACATGAGCACCTCCGACTTTTCTTCAACGATGGGGTATAGGTACCATCCTCTTAAGACTGGCCGGTTGCTGATGGGGACCTGTTGGAAGAATTGTTTCAGACAGGCAGTACCTTTGGTGGTCTCAATTCAATCATAAAAGGACTTCCAGGAGTTGCTTGGTTTTCTTCTTATTTGTGCTTCGTATAGTCTTTGGTAGTGCTTATACGCCTTCCAGTCCACTGTTGCTTTAGTTCTCTTTGCCTTATTGAACAGTTTTCCCAAGGTAGATTTCAGCTCCTTGCTCATACACATCTCTAAAGGCTACTTTTTAAAATAATATAAGCCATATTGTGATTGATGTAATATTTAATATTTTATTCAGAAAACAAAATAATCAGTCCTTTATGATGGTCCCTGTATATGTTAATAAAATTTTAAATTTCAGTCAGAAGCAGTTTAGCTGTTCCTTCAACTCACAAAACACCTTTGCGGCATTGAGTTCATGTAGTAAAATAAGTTTTCTGGTAGTTTTCAGCTTGATTAGTTTATAATAAAACATATTTTCGGATTTGCAGTACGCAGACAAAATGCTTAATGGAATCAGCATGAAATATATCTTACTCGTTTTGAAATATTTGCTTTAAATTTGTATTTATCTCTTACATTAAGCTAAAAATCTCAGAGGAATAGTAAAATAAATTTTTAATTAACTTGGAAATGAATTCAAGCTTTCAAAGTTTTCGTTGGGCGCTCATATATCACGGAATGCATCTACTTCCCAAATTAACACATTTGGCGACATTAAAATTTACTATTTGTTCAATTTTCTACTTAGTTAACTCTTGATTTAATTAAAGACTGCAAATTTTGCTAGAGAAATGCATGAAACTTTCAGCTTTATGTAGAGAAAGGGATGGTTACAAAAATCGCGAATATTATAAAAATCACAAATCTTAAACAAATACTAATAGTTCTCAAAATTTTAAAATCATTTAAACAACGTTCTATTGCAAGTTGTTATTTCAAATATCGTATCAAAATAAAATTATTTCTTTAGGATACTATAACAATGATGATTGAACTTGCTTCAATCAAGTGCATACAGTCTGTTCACGGAAAGAGTCTGCCGCAGATTATTTTCTTACTTGAATGGGTATTGAAGGGTATAGAAGCCACATAAAATTAAGCTACTAAAAATCTATTTATTTATCCACATTTCATATAAGCAAAAGTTAGTCATGATAGAAAATATTTAGTGTTTTAATTATTAACAAAATTTTAATTTAAAAATAATTTATGACTTTAAACAGAAGGAAGAGGTTTATTTGTAAGTTTGTCGTTATTTATAACTTCTTAAATATCTGTTCAAACATACATAAATTTCTGCATGGGGGGGGGGGGGCAGCTGTTAACATATTAAAAGTTTATATATTTTTCTTTAATATATAATTATATATAATATATATTTAATGATCGGGTGAACAATTACTGAAAATACAAGTAAATAATACATATCCCTTCTAAAGACCTACACTGAATTGTTTACCACGTTTATTTGTGGTAAAATTTGTTTACTTAGAGATGTATAATAGTGACTGCTGCAGCCTTAACTACCGAATATATTGATCTCGCCAAATAAACTAAAGATAAATCGATTAAAGCTGTCTTTTTTTAAATTAATATATTTCTTGCTATTTCCTAGGAGGTACTTTAACATATCCTTCCAAAGACATGCCTCGCAGTTTATTATATTTTTTTATGTGTTAGCTAATATGCCATTAGATTCGGCAACTAACATAGTTCCAGATTGCTAAATGAATCAAATTCAAATTTATTTAATTAAAAAAGTTAGCTACCGTTGGAACAAGAAAAATAGACGATGGGTTATGGCTAAAACTTGACTTTTAACTCATGAATCAGGTTGTAGATCTTGAATTAACCAACAGAGTCAGTGAAAGTATTGCTGGTTCTATACTAGTTCTACAAGCATACATTATAATAGGCACGTGCGCTATGCAATAATCGAATAACAACTAAGGTTAGGATTAGGTATTTTATTATTTAATATGTTTATGAGACTCCCTGTTGTATACTCCATAAACTCAAGAACCTGTATGTACTTTAACTAGACAAAAACATAAGTATTTAATATATTCGGTACTGGAACTAGGCATACAAGTTAATCTATAAATAACCTAGCTACATGGTACATTATACAAATGCAAGGTTTTAGTAGTAACATTTGAAGCTTGCAGGGCTAGTCTGTAAAGACGCGGCCACAGTGCAAGTTGTTTACCTGGATGGTAGTGAGTGACGATTCGCCAAGCAACCCACCGACTAACCCGCGAAGTACCCTTCCGTCCCATGCTGCCGGATTGGTGCCAATCGCATTGTTCCCTCCAACCTACCCAAACTAGCCTAGCGAGTTGCCACGCGAGTAGCAAGTGAATCAGTTGCGTTCGATAATTGTAGCTAGCCACCACCCGTTCAATCATGGAAGAAATGCTGATCTCGGCCGTTTACAAGAGGAAATCGATATGTGACCCGCAGACGAATTCTAAAATCCTCAAATCGCTGTGGGCAGAAGTTGGCGTTGATGGTAGGTAAAATTTTGTTCACTGTCTTATGTGTCTTTATTTTCATAATTAAATACATTTCGTAAAAAATTTACAAATATACAAAGTGTTCATTAATAATAAAATACACCAACTATGCCGCATTATTTTGGTTCCTATTGTGTCGACGAATGATATTTTTCGGAAGAGCATAGTCTTCTTGCCAGGCACTGCACCAACACCATTTACGTAGGCCTTGAATGTTTCCCGGGTTATGAGTGCAACTGTTTGCAAAGCGATGGTTTACAAGTGTCATGTCTTCATCCCTTCTGCCTGTTGTCTGGCCCTGTTGTGGAGTGTTATAGACCTCAAGCCCATCATGTGTCTGAAGGTAGTTGTTCAAATTGCAAATTGCCTTCACCATTTCAACACCGTGCTGTACACTGCTTGTCTCAATTGATTGTTCAACAGTCTCCATTTAGCCGCAATTAAGCCAAAAGCACATTCAACATTGTTCCTTGCACGACTCAACCAATTGTTAAAAATTCTTTTCTGATCATCCAACTCCCTGCCAGGACAAGGTCGCATCAAGTAATGGAGTAAAGGGTAGCCTTCATCACCAAGGAGTACAAATTGCGCTTCTGCATCTGCAGAAGGGAAATGTGTGTTTTCTGAAACATCTAGTTCATTTGCCTCTAGTCAACGACAGAGAGAGGACCTCTGAACATTCCCACCATCACTTTGTCTCCCTGGGGCACCTATGTCAATAGCAATTAGTTTGCGGTTGGCATCCACAACTGTTTAAAGAAGAATGAAGAATTGCTTATAGTTGTAATATGTTGATCCACTCTTAGAAGGGATTCTCATTCTTATATGCTTTCCATCAATGCACCCAACAATTAGGAAAGTTTAGTTTTTCGTAGAACTTATTTGCAACTGAATACCACATACCTGTAGTGGGAGCATGTACTCATCTTTCAATTTATTCCATAAAACCAAACATGTGTCAATAATGATTGCCGATACTGTTGTTTTTCCCATTTTGAAAAGCCCAGCAAGTGAAGTAAATGAGTCCCCAGTTGCCAGGAACCTAGAAGGCAAATAACAATAATAATTAAAATTTAACACAGAATTTCATTCAAAAGTAAAACTTGTGTTTTTTACATTCGTAACTACACTATAGTTTTTGTTCTGTTTCGGTGAATGCTGCCAAAAACAGTGGAAGAATCTCCGCGCTTACTTTGTCACAGCTGCGTGAATTGGATAAATCAAGATCTGGAAGTGGTGGATGCACCAAAACCACAAGCACATGGGCATTTTGCAACCAGCTTTTGTTCCTTAGGGATGTTTCGATGCCCTCAGACGATGCAAGGGAGGATAGCCTAGCTTTGACAAAACCCTCAGAATTGTCCGATCAAACTGTGGCCGATAATGATGGTTTTGATGCAGACAATTTTCAAGATTCGTCTGTATCAGAAGTAGTAGTACTATCAGAGAATGACACTGGCACTAATATAATGTCTGTTTTGGCAATGGCAGACAAACCAGTTGCTTCGACAGGTCAGCCAGCAAATTCAAAGACAACACCGGGTCTTAACAAGGACAAAGGCAACTCTCAAGCTGGAAACAAGGTTGATTTTCGTACCAGAAGAGCTAATATCAATAAACGAAAACTGAACGCCGGAACCGAAGAATCCATATAACGCACAGGCGGGGAAATACTCGATATTGAGAAAAATGCCATAATAAACTAGGTGTTCTTTTTAAAAAACGTATATTTAGTGCAACACTCTGTATGTGAATATCTTGTATAAAAAGATATAATTGTAAAATATGCACAAGGGCTGTACCTATTGTCTAGCGGAAACAGAATCTTAATATGTCGCCTGAGTGAGGAGATATTTCTTCCGCCCGCACACCGATGGGACTGTACATATTCGTTTATGTCCTTTCCTGTGCAGTAATATTACTTCTGCGTTGTTCCATGTGTCAAGTTGGCGATCTTTTATGCATCTATCTAGTAGTAATTTCACGTTGTTTAATAATTTGTCACTTTCCATTTGTATTATATCTGTTGTCGCTCTATGTTTTCCTGTTGCTGGTCTATTTTTGATCAGTTTTGTTTTATTTCTTCTGTGCAAAATTTTAACTATGTCTTGTATGAACTCTCACTTTTTATCCTTGGTCTTGCCTCTATTTTTTATGTAACTACATTTATATACATTTTCATTACAAAATTGTATCGTTTTATTTTGATGGTCTTTATTTGTCAATAAGATTTCGTTGCTGTTTTTAATTTGACTAATTTTGCTTTTCCCTTTGCTCAGTTCATTACGAAATATTTAAATATTCTTGTTATCTTCTACTATTTCTCTTATTTTATTAATATTGTAAGCCTGGTGGTAACTCAAGTATGGTGGCAGCTTAGCTGGCAGAGCGCTAGCTTCCTAGCTTCCTGCAATCCGCAGCACATAATTTCCCAATCCTGTATGCAACCGTAAATTATTAATGTTAAAATCTTTCTCTAGAATTTCCGTCCGGATTCCATGTTAAACTGCAGGTCCCCGTATTGCTACCTTGGCGCTGAGAAGAAACACATGGCAGAGAAATGGTCGGAAAAGGCCATTGATGATAATGATGATACCTTCTTATGTTGTTTCTTATCATTATTCTTATATATCTTCATGTATCTGTCTTATGTGTTCCTCCCTTTTTCTCTCCCCTTCCTCTGTCTCTCTGGCATACTTTGGAGCGACAAACGTCTGGCCTTGTTTTGCATCTCCCATTCTGTTCCAATTGTATACCACTTTTTTTTTATTAGCCCGCATCATCCCGTTGTTGGGTATGGGCCTCCCCCTAAGGGGGGTCGTTGATCTACTCTCCCATAGTGATCAATCCTCGTGGGAGAGTGGCGCCGCGTTAATGCAACCTTCGGGTCACCCATCCAAGTACTGACCGGGGACCACGCTGCCTTAACTCTCCTGATCGTACGTGAACGGGCGACGAATGTGCGCAACCTGGCACCTTATGCCTTGTATACCACATAGGTACGTAAAATCGAAAATATTCTTTACAGCATCCATTCTAATTCTAATTGCTTCAATTGTTCCGCGTTTCAATCTTGAAACTCGATTCTGATCCATATGTGGCAATTTTTTCTACAATTTGATGTTTTGTAGATTTATGCTTGTTCTTCTTTATTATTTCTTTACTCTATTCAAGTCGACTTTATAGCGTTATTTTGACGTGTACGACTTCTGTTTTTATATTTGTTCCACGTCTGCCTTCATTACTAAATATGGCCCCCAATATCGTAATTCTTTACAACTTTAAATGGCTTTGTTTTTCACATGCAGATCTCATCCTCTTCCTCCAGTCACTAGCCATTCCATGTATTTTATTCCCATTTCATTAGCAATATTTTCCACTGAAGTTTTTAAGGGGCCCATAGCTAATATCATTCATATTTTCGGCAAGAATCGCTCCACCGCTACATATATGGCCCTATTTTGGTCGACGACAATATTACCAGTAGCTGTGGGCGCTATTTTTGACGGTGCTATCTTGAAAACGCTGCTGTTAACACGGTTCATCATATACGTTCCTTAACTTTGACCACAACAATTACCGTAATCCACCTGTTATTTTGTAGTCTCATTTGGTAAGCTATTAGGAATTAAACATATCCGTTACAGACTATCACTGTTGATTGGCGCAGTAGGAATGCCCGTTTGACTTGCTGCTTCTCCCTTATCTTTAAGATCTTTTTAACTGCTTGTGTGATTATTTGATTTTCTGATTCATTTCTATAAGATTTTCAACTTCTCCACTCTTCATTAATTTTTCCTTTGTGGTATAAAAATAGATCAAAGTGATAACAAGTTAAATAAAAACTGCCGTGATTTATAATTAGTAACTTTTTATTTGACTACGTATTTCATGCGGTTTATTTAATTAAGGAAATACATATTATTTCACTACCTTGAATTTCAAAACTGTCCGCTGTTGGTAACTTCTTGTAATGTTTTATATGATCTTAATGCATAAAATCATTTAAACCTTGACAAGGTCTACCTCTACGTGGACAGCACTTTTGTCAGAGGTCAAAAGTTTCATTTAACTATGCGCCTGTCAAATGCGCATTTTTATAAACTTGCGTGACTTTATAAAATTCTTAATAACGTCATAGCTTACTGGAAACTGAATGCAGAAAAACGAGTGGTTGCAATCAAACAACATTTGATAAAAATCTCTTATTAAATTTGTATCTACAAAATTAAATTGAATTTACTTATTTGTAGAAGTTGGTTACAACAATCAGTAGTTTAAGTTAATTTTATGGCATCTACTATTAACCATTTTGCTAATTTAACCAAATTCGTATCTATTCAAATAAAAATGTAAAGTGACAGAAAAAGCAACGAAATGAATTTAGTACTTCCTGGACTACAACACTATAATAACAAATGCATTTTTCAAACTAAAATCCTCAAAATCGTAAACAAACTAAATAGTATGTTATCTTAAAAACATCATATAATAGCTTCGTTTAAACCAAAAATTGTTTATATGCTATGCCAAATTGTGGAGAACTCATATCAAAAATGGCGTGTATTATTCTAATAATAAAGTCATTAAGAGGAGGGTGTATAGGTTAACTCAAGCTGTAAATGTAAGCTTCATTATTGTGTGACATACTTGAATCACGTTTAGATCGCTTATATTTTGATATTCTCTTAAACGTAGGAATAAAGCGGTTTCATATTTCATCAGCCTACATTGTTTAATAGTTCGTTCTTTATGACTAATCCCAATTTATTTAACTAATCTTCTACACCGTCACAGAGATGGCCTTTATCTTCTACATCCTTATTTAAACATCGGCTCAATTACCGCTGCTTTAATAATTGAAAATCCAATTTTCGCAAACTGCAAATAAAAGCCCTCTAAAGAATGTGTCCCGGATTTTATGTCCCGTTTTACTTTTATCTCAGAAATACGTTTTCATTAACTTGGACAGATTGTGTATAGTGTTGGAACACTAAAATCACGTACAGCTGTGCTATATTAGGTCAAAAGAATACGCGTAGGTATTTGAATTTTGAATATGAATGCAGAGGAACCGTTATAAAATGCGTTACGATCCAGAGTTGCATGTATTTACTATTTGTTGTTATGCATAGCGCACATTAAACTCGTAGCAATGTTGACATTGTGGTGTCCTAATAAAACATGCGAAATGTCTGTAAGACAAGCAAGATACCTTGCTTTATTGTAATCATTAATCCTTGTACAAAGTGTTCCGAAAAGATGTTGAACATTCAACGAGCATATATTATGACAGGAAAAGTTAAAAAATCTCGATCACTATAGATCCTCTGTTGTGTCGAACTAATTTAGACATTTTCATGTGTTTATGTTATGATTAATGGTGACCTATAGTTGTGCCATTTTGTATCCTACCGGCCACTTTAAACAAAGTGCGCATTTGAAGAATCTGAATGTGCGCTTTCTGTAGGATAAGAAGTAAAGCCGTATGTCCCGTGCCACTGCGATGTGCGACACATTAAAAATCCCTACTGGAGTTGGAATTACCCCAGATAGGCAAAATTCATAGTAAGGGTTTACAATAAGCCAATTATGGCTGTAGTGCTTAGAGATGCTTGGAAAACCGCGTCCTAGATCTCGCTCTTTCAAATCAACAATCAATCCCTACCGACATGCAAATCACGATAGTGTTGGATTTTGAAAGGGCACTTGGTGAACACTTGTTCTCCGACCGTTTGTTTGTGAAACATCGTTTTTACTTTGTCAAATAAAGTTATTGTAAAGATATGTAGCGTTTTACTTATACCATAAACACCAGGATACCGAAGTAGCGTCCATAACAAAACTACAACCCCAATTACCAACAGTAAAAATCGGTACACAAGACCTCATACCAACCGTTTGGAAGTTAGGAGCGGTGTCTATTTCAAATTTTTATACCATTTAATACCAAAAATATACTATTAATTTTTTTACTTTAACATTGTGAAGAAAGATGCCGAAATGCCCTGCTTCCATGTAAACAGAAACTCTGTATATTCTGAGGAAGGAATTCCGTACTCTTTCAAAAACTCCTAGCCGAATTGTTTGGGAGCCTTGGTCAATTCGCTATTACAACTCAAGAGGATTATTAATACGCTTAGGCTAAACTGTTTAGGTTACCCTGAACATAAAACCTCAAAGGAATTACTTCCGAGGTCTATATGTTTTGGCATCAAACATGAAACCGCTCGTATCTCTTAAACCGTATATTCGAGAACCCACATTGATTATCGATTTGTTTTTAATCGTACTCTATATAACACTAACGTTTAACAGTTTAAAGCATGTTGCAGACATTTATTTTGTTGAAGACCACCATGATCACTTTGTAATGGCACTGTATGCCAAATATTATTGCAAATGTTTCAATATTTATATATTACATGATTATAAGGGGTGAGTAAATACAATTATATCATATCATATCATACTGTATATCATAGTACACCATATTACACCATAGTATCTCCTCATAACCTAGTGTAGCATCGTAGCACATAGTGTCATCGCATATCTGAAAAGCAATACAAAATAAAATAACAAAAAGTATCACGAAGATTGTAACTTACCCTTTCCTTTCTTCTTGCCCTCCGTTTCCCTGTTAATTCAGTCTCGATTCTTCCACTGCTGAATATAGACTTATAGACTTCTACTTGTCTTTATAGTCTACTGTCTCTTGCTATTGTCATCCACTTTTTCCCCATGTCATCCAACCATTTTTGTAGAGGTCACCCATCACTCTTCTTGCTGTCTCGCATTCTTCATTTTGTTGTTTTCTGTGTTCGTCGCTCTGCATCTTGCCTTGCTACGTGTACAACCGATAATTCAAAATCCCACTCCAATTCGAACAGCCTCATGGATTCTGGGGGAGGCAGAAAATCAATAAGAAAATATGCTTAGAAGTAAATAACACATACTGAAAAACAGAGAAAGAGAAAGAAGGGGAGAGTTGCCTACTGTCGGAAATTTATTTATCTTTTCTTAGACATTAATGATCGCCTTAAATTTACATATTGCGTAATGAGACATCATACATTTATAAATATTAAAAATTGTCATGTGCCACATAGTATAATTGCTTGTTGGCCGTATAAATTCAAAACCAGCAAAGTAAACATCAGTAATAATTGCATAAAGGCTTTTCACTTAAGAACTATCACAACATTGTTATAGTACGCGTTGTGATTTTATCGAACTCGATGTTCTTGAAGGATACTTCCTTTTTGAGGATCATGCCGTCGACAACAGTTTTAAATGCAAGTTAAATCAAATATTATTCAGCTGTTCAACTCACCCTATATATTTAATTTCATGCAGAAGGTAAAATTCTATTGACACAGACAGTAATACATTCTCTTAAATGATATTGAGACTGATCAAACTCTAACATAACTAAAACAACAGAAATAACAGAAACTCTTTTTCAATTTGGATATTAAAATGCTTTGCTGCATGTCAGCCAACCTTCAATTTCCGACTGACTGCGAACCGCTTAAAACAATTTTAATACTCGTTTGCATGCAGAATGCTGCTTATTTGTCGTGTGTATTATATTAAATGACCTTCGAGTTATAAACGTCTAGGCCACTCGTGGATAATATGAACATAAATAAGTTTATGGTATACAGGGTATCCCACGAATACTAGGACAAACTTATACCACTGGGATTATTCAAAATACGAAAAAATACCTTCCAAAAAAGTGAATGATAGAAATGGAAAATAATGCAAGACTTACTTGTTGTAGCACTGCCAGGAAAACCAGATATACGACGTTCGCGCTTGGAAATCTTGACGCGCGACATTTGAACGCAGTCACATGGTAGCGCGATATCTCGACCAGTGCGGTACTTCAACGCGCAACAAATAGTCGCGTATAACTATTAGGAAATGCAAAGTATATTATCGACAAAATATCTGTTTAATAGAACTGTTACGAATAATGTAACGATTCATATCTTTTAACCAAAAAAAGGCCTTAAAATATGTTCAGAAAAGGTTTATACGATATGATGTAACGGCCATCAGAACGATGCGTCGTTCTGATGGCCACATAATTAAGGAATTTTCCCTTAATTTAACATGAACATTATTTTGCTTAAAAGTACCATTTAATATGTTTACAGAAAATCGATAACTTTGAAATTGCAGAAAATGAAAAATAGTACGTAAATGTTACATTTAAACATTATTAGGTATTATAATTTCATACGTGTTGTGATATTTTTAATCGGCGACCGTCTGTCACGCGTCTAATTTTCGCGCGTCTAATAAGTATTGCAAACAACACTGAATGTTTATTACAATTGCTAATTTTCTATTTTCTCCTTGCATTTAGTTACATCTTCATAAATTTATATGTATACCACATATACTGCATGACATTATAAATGCAACACCCAGTAAACGTCAATATATTTTTATAATTTTTGGATGATAATATGGGTACATATAGAGCATTACATTACTAAAACTTCACAGTGATTGGAAAAGTCTATAATCTTCAAATTTAACAATGAGTAAATGAATTCACTCCCTTACTCTAGTAAGCATGCATAGAATGAGGTGATCGATGTTTTCCTTTATCGTATCCCTAGCAATTAGAATCTCATTTCTAGGTCGCTGTAGTTCCACGGGGGAACAGGTAATTAACCCAACTTTCTGCCCATAATATCCCATACATGTTCGATGGGCGAAATATCACACGTGACCTTGCCGACCACGTAAGAACGGTGATATCAGCTTCACGAAGAAACCTTGTAATTACAGCTGCAGTATGGGCTCTGGCACTATCATGCTGGAAAATAGGTATTTTTAGTTCCTAAAGATAGGACAATGTAACAGGTACCAAGATATTGCGAATGTAACGCTAGGCATTCATGTTTTCTTCCAGGAATACTAGAGGGGACCAACTTCCCTATACCAGGGCAGCGTAAACCATCACTCCTCGGGCAAGTGCTGCTTCGAGTTCTATACAGTATTGAATTGATCTATGAGAGTTGTCCTGTAGCAGCCATCCATTTATTGGCAATTGAACTGGTGGTACTAAACCAAGGATAGTATACCTCTACAGCAGCGATGAGCAACACGCGGCCCGCGGGCCGCATGCGGCCCGGCTCACTTTTTCGTGCGGCCCGTCAAAGCTTTACTTTTTAACTTTTTAAATATATATTTCTATGTGTTAAATTGAAAAAAAGGGCATTAAATTACAAAAAATATATAAATATATTTTAAAGAAGTTCCGATTTCATAAAAATTGCACTTCTGAAGAAGCCATTCACACAAATCGTGCCTACGTACATAATTCGCTGGTTGCAAACCTTGAACGCGTTGAACGTGGTAAGGGTATAGTCCCTGATCCCGCAAAATCCACCTAACAGTAGAATGGGAAACGCCAGTTTGTAACGCAAGTCTTCTAGTGCTAACATTAGGACTTTCCTCCACTAATTCCAAGACATGCTGTTCTACATTAACAACCCTTTCTGCTCTTCCCGTAAATGTTGGACTGTTATAGTAAATGTACGGCTGTTTGGAATGCGGCGCTGAGGATATCGCTCTTAAGTACATTTGCCTTGCCCGTAGAGCGTTTCCTTGAGCTTCCCCGTAAATAAGAAGTGCAATGTTCGTAAAATTTTCCATTTTGGTAGAAACACTGCTTTCCAGCTTCAACAACAGACTGAATAGACATTACTGACGTACCTAATAGTATTGGTTTGTGTTAGGTGATAAGAAAGTTTTTTGAACTTCTACCTTACTCTCCTTTGCATAACATGTCTTTGAACTCAAATTTTTGTTATTATTCTGCGGTATTCAAACAATTTTTGGTCATATTTTCCATTATTATTTTCTCATATCTTAAGGGTACCATGGCGAAAGAAATGTTTTTTCTAGTTTGTATATATTGTAATCTACCATCGGATTTAAAATTTGTATCTATTTCTGATACACCCTGTATAGACCAATTGGTTGCAAAGAACCAATGCCAAACTTCTCATTAAATTTTGTTTAAGATTTCTTCCCATAATAATTACTTTTTGATTTCTTTTATACTATTTCTATTATATGTTTTATTTGTGTTTTTTTATAGAGTTGTTATTTTGTTCATTTTGTTAATAACGCGATAATGGGAGTTTATCATCTAGTGTTCATATTTTAATACGTTTCTTATATGCGGCCCGCACAACATTTTTAAATTTGTGGTTGGCCCATTGTAAAAAAAGGTTGCTCATCCCTGCTCTACAGGATTGCTTATACGCCAATAACCAAACACCACGCACCACTCAAGTGACGTCATGCGTGTAGACTGCTGTAAGACGTATTTACGGCGATATATTTGATTTATCAATAAATACAGAACATTTTTCATAATTGTTATTACAAAAACATGGATATTTACAAATGTATAATATTATAGACACTTAATTGGTAATTTTTCGTATTTTGCGGTTTCTCGCTCGATCTTCTTTGTATTCCTTTGCTTTTAAATTTAAATAATTAATTCTAATAATTACTCTTAATTTTACGAAAGCTGTAATTATTGCAATTTTAAAAAATATTTATTAAATTTCACTACTTTTTTCATCCACTCGTTTGACGGTTGGATTAGTCCTCCATAAGAAAGTTGTCTAACCCATGATGGTAAATCGTAATCACGCTCGGATTTAATATCTTTGGTGTAATTTCCAAGCTCTGCGTTAGAATCTTTAAATTTTTTTGGCTAAATAGCCGGCTATATATTCAAGGGCATCTCTCGTCGTTTCCTTTTCACTTTCATCTGACGAAGAGGACACATTTAATGAATAACTGTTGGAATCAGAATCAGAACCTTGACCATCGTGATCTAGAAATTGTGGATTATCAACAATTACATCCGCTTCCTTGCAAACTGTCGCCACAAGATATTCTTCATTTGTTTGATCTTCTGTGTTA
>JABXWE010037976.1:0-11245 GCA_014611495.1 Limonius californicus
TTTTGACATCCAGCTAAGCAACCAATATTATGAAGATTACATTAACAACCACCGAATCAAATTAACATCATTTTATAAAACCTTGCAAGAAAATCTCCAAAAGAACAAAGAAACTCTTATCACGAAGAGAAATGAGAAGGACCAAACCAACAAAATAATATTCGAGATAAATGATCAAGTATTCATAAAAACTCATGTAAGAAACAAAGCTAAAAATCGATACGAAGGACCCTATACTATCTTGTCCATTAGTGAAAACAAAATAGCTACTCTTGTAGATAAAAATAATAAGAAACGGATAAGACATTTAGATGAATTAAGTAAACCTGTTATTACAGAACCATCTACATCCAGTGCATGCTATGCATAGAAGAACCAAAAATATCCAAAATAATCAACAATCCTGGTTTATTCCCTTATAAACTCGGAGAAGCCAGAAATCAAATTGACCAATGGACATTAATTAAGAATATAGATTGTAGTTTTATAATTAGTGAATATGACTCATTGCAAGAAAATGTATTAGGAATGAGACTCATATTTGACCACTATGATAATGGACCCGCTTATACTAGAGAATTTAGAAATTATTATATGCTTATAAATGCTACGCTTTATGAAGTTAGAAGAAAAATAAATCAATTAATTCCCATTAGACAAAAACGAGGAGCAATTGACGGACTAGGTTCAATAATTAAATTTGTCACCGGAAATTTGGACTCTGCCGATGGACAAAAATATGAAGATTCAATCAACGAATTACAGAAAAATCAAGAAAACCAAAAACAAATACTTATTAAACAAATATCCCTTACCAACCAAATATTGGATAAATTCAATAAAAGCATCACCACATTACAAACCAATCAACAATTACTGAAATCAAAAATTCTACAAATGGAAGCAGAAATTAAGAAGCACGCATTACATGAAGTTGAAATTTACTCATTTATTAACATGCACACTGTATTCCTACAACTATCCGCAATCGCAAATTTAATGTTACACATTACGAATACTTTAGAAGAAGCTATTACTTTCTCGAAATTAGAAACTTTTCATCCATCGATTATGGACCCAGAAGATTTAGAAGAAAGCTTAAAATTTGTGAAAACTAAACTGAATGACCTGTAACTACCTTTTGAGCCGACAAAAGAAAATTTACCATTATTTGAAGAAATAATAACCGTCAAAGCATATCAAATAAATACCAGATTAGTATTCATAATCGAAATACCATTAACAGCTACAACAAAGTACGATTATTATCACTTATACCCATTGCCAATGCAGATCAACGAAAATAAATACCAAGCCATTTTACCACAGCATAAATTTTTGTTACTTTCGGAATCTAACTACATTACTACTGATGTACGTTGTAAACAATTACGTAAAAATAATTTTATATGCAAAATCCAAGAACAAATGAATTTTGAAAATTCTCTTGTGAATCGCAGTTAATATCATTTTCAAATATTAATAATTGTAACCCAAAAATGTTTGTATTAGAAAATAATAAAATTCAGAAAATAGATCATGACCTATGGATAATTGTAACAACTCACGAGTTGATAGGGAAAATAAATTGTAATCATGATCATAGAAAATTACCCTTATTAGGTACTTATACAGTTCAATTACCTGCTAATTGTGAAATACAAATCGACAATAAACTACTAAAGACAAACCAATATTCAAATTCTATATTTAAAATAATTCAATTACCAATGATAAATGTAACTAATAGTCAATCAGTCAACAATGTTGTCCAATTTCCTAAATTGCATTTAGAAAATATTGATTTAGATGATGTACAACAGCTTAAAGAAAAACTGATAGATTTGCCGAATGATTTTAAACATACCGATCATTATACTTATATGCATGTAAGCAATTTGGTACTTACTACCGTATTAATTTTAATAACTGTTATTGTAATTGTTTTGTATAAATATAATTTATTGCCAAATGTATGTAAGAAAAACAAATCACCAAATTTAAAACCAACTGAAATTGTTCCGTAAAAAATAAGTAAAAATGTAATTTTCCCTGTATTTTTCATTTTTAAGAAGGGAGGAATTATGTAACCTTAAGTAAACCTAGATATAATGCTTTTCACCTCGCTTCTTAGAATATTATGTAGCATCAGCAAAGATAAAGTTTACATGCGCTTCTGCAACACAGATTAAGTTTAGTTACGCTTTTAGCTTCGGGTTATTAAGATCTTTATAAATTGTAATTTATGTAACTCATTTATTGTTTAATGAAAATAAATTTTTTTATTAAATTCTAAATCGATAAATTAATTTACAGCAATTATGCCACGTTTTCATTCCTTTATTCTAGAACATCTAAAGGACATTTTTTATATTTTGAGTAGAATCACTAAAAGTTCCCCAACAGCATACTGCCGCGATTATGATAACTTTGTATATTATATCAATGTTAATGTTTCATCCAGTACGTAGAACACATTATCTTGAGCTTAACTCAAATTTTGCCAGTTGTACCTTATTTTAATTCTAGAATACCTGAAAGACATATACTTTTGTTGTAATTAGTAAAAAGTTCCCCAAAAGTGTACTGTCAAGATTATGACAATAATAATATAAATTAAAATTAAGTAACTGTGTAAGAATCGAAGAAACCCTGTATAATGTACATATACTTATATAATGTAAAGTGTAGGTACATTATATCAATATAATTATCAAATCCGGTAGGTCCATTAGATTCCATTGAGAGTAACTCCATTTTAGCCAGTTTTCTCATTTCGTTATTCTTGAATATCTGAAATATTTTTTTGTATTTTTGTTATAATCTCTATCTATTCCTCAATAGCGTACAGCTGAGATTTTGATAAACCTGAATATTATGTTAATATCAATATAAAATCCGACACCTACATTACATTATATCATTAAGTTTTGCTCCTATGTAAGCAGTTTTCTCATTGTCTTATTCAATAATATCTAATGGATTTTTTTTCATTTTTCTTACACTCACACAGATAGGTGGCTACAATATACAGTCAAGATTTTGTTAACCCCTTATATTCATAAAACAATAAATTGGAAAATTCAATAGAATAGCAAACCCATTCGCCTCACCTTTTCTCCATATTCATTAGCAAAAGCTTTGTAGTCAATATTTTTCATATTTTGTTCACTAATACATTGTATAATCCAAAGAAAATTCTCATTTTGTAATTACAGAACTAAGAACTTAATGATTCTGGGACACTACAGGTTATTGTATCTATTTTTGTCACTATTACCCAGATGTTTAAGTGGTATTTATTCCCAGCTGTAATGACACCCCCAAGTACACGCACAAAACGGTAAAGTAATCTCTAAAACGAATAAATATTTTAAAAGCAGCTTTTCTGTTCCTAATTAGTTTTTATAAATGTGTAGGTATGTACTTGTTGCTAGTGGACTTTCGGTTATTCCATCAACTGTGTGTAACGTGCGAAAACCTATTATTTTATATATTCACCAGCATAAGGTGGCTACTTAATGCTTTATCATTGAAGCCTTGAGTTCTACAAAACTAATATAATTTCAAATCTATGGAAAACTCGGGTAAATGGAAGGGGGCTGGAAATATAAGAACAAAATGTCAAAGTGATAAAATAAAAAGCAGGCAACCCCATTATTAAATTTATGATCGAATTGGAATTCTGAAAAATTTCCTAAAAACCCACAAGTCAATATCTTTGATGATATTCCGTCTACAAATCAATCTACCTCGCATTGTAGTAAAGAACATAGAAGACATTGTTCATGTTATAGATGTAAAAATTAATGGTTCGCTCCTAGAGCCCGTAAATCAGCCAAGATCGATATATTAGAATATGACACTCTTAGATAGAAACACTGATAGAAAATAATAAAAGATTGAATGTTTTTAGGAGAAATAAAAGGCAAAGGAAGGAAATGTATAAACTGAAACACAAACAGGGAAACATAATAACAGGTAGAAAACACATGCTGGAAATTACAGAATTATTCTATGCAGACCTATATAAATCAAAAGTCTCCGACGAAGTAAACCCGCATAACAACGAAAAAGAAAAAGGACGTATTATCAATGTAAATTCGGAAGAACTACCAGAAATCGAATAAGAGGAAATTGAATTGGCTTTAAAACAGATGAAGCATGGCAGAGCTGAAGGCGACGATAACATTCTATCAGAAATGTTGAAAGAGTGTAAGAAAACAACAAAACAAGAATTACAAAAATTGTTCAACAAATGCTTGTTACAAGGAAAAGTACCAACCGAATGGGAAAATTTAATAACTATCCTGATATATAAGAAGGGTGACCCAACTGACCTTGAGAATTACCGACCCAAAATTTTGTTGTCACAGATCTATAAGTTGTTTATGAGAATCGTCACAAACAGACTAGAAAGAAAATTTGAAATCTATCAACCCACAGAACAAGCCGGATTTAGAAAAAAATACAGCACCATAGAACACCTCCACACAGTCAAACAGTTTACAAAGAAAAGTATCGAATATAACGTAGATATATGAATGCTTTATAGATTTCAAAAAAGCATTCGATACGGTGAAAACTTGGGCAATAATTAATGCAATGAGGATTACCAGAATTGATCAGAGGTACAAAGTGATTTTTTAAAAAGTCAATTGCAGTAGCCTAGGGATTGTCCCGTCTATATTAAGCTTTAGAATCTGACAATATGAAAATTGTAACAGAAGGAAAGAAATCTTGACGAAAAACCTGTAATTTACTTACTTTAATAAATTACAAATCAGTTGCAACTAAATACCTGTTCATTTTCACATTTTGTTGGGTCAAAATTTTTAACTACCTGAACTGTCACACAGTTTGACATACAGGTAAATGTCATTCAAAGCTCATTACAGCTGACTGCAGACGGAATAGCTTTTTTTCTAGGCTTGCTGCAATTGACTTTTTAAAAAATCACTTTGTATATAGACCTAATCAAATACATCTATAACAGAGCAACAATGAGAATAAAAACTCACGAAACAACAGATAAAATTAAAATACAACGAGCAGTCAGACAAGACGACATCGTATCGCCAAAATTATTCACGCTGGTATTGGAGGATGTTTTCAAGAATCTCCACTGGGAACAACGAGGAGTCACGATACAAGGCGAAAAACTAAACAACTTGAAATTTGCTGCTGATGATCATATTTGCGCAGGACAAAGAGGAACTAAAAGAAATGTTAGAAGAACTGAACTTGGAAGCAAAGAAAATCGGCCTTGAACTTGTTATGTTCGCTTAAAATTTGCCGCTTTATATGAATTAGTTCCGTAATTTGTTTGCCGCTTCGTAAGAATTAATAACGATATTTTAATTGCAGTCTTATTTTTGGTTACCGTTTCGCTATTTTGTTTTGTCTTTCTAAGTTTGAGTTATGTTGACAGTTTCTTTGGTGTCAAAATTGCCGAGTATTGTTTTTTCCGCGCTTGACCTCGGACGCTTCCTAGAACTCACGTGTCCCTTATTCTAGAACTTTTACATAACATTTCGAAATATGGTGCAATCTTTTTGGGGGGAAGGTGCAGATTCCCGTTGTGTTTTTCCAGCAGTCAATCTTGCACCTTTCTTGGCTCCGGACCTTCCCAAAATTACATCTTCAGGGGAGGGCTGTAAATATATCGAGTGCTGCAAATGTCGGCTTGGGTTTTCGACGGGTATACCTGGTGTAATTTTCGTTTCGTTGTTTTGCCATGGGGTGAAAACAACACATCGACAATTGTCGGATATTATAGAAGTACGCTAGGATTTTAAACCCAAACAAAAGGCAATTCTTTGTGAATTGGCCGATCGCCGTTGGGCGGATGAATTTCGAAACCCAGCGCCGGTCCTGTTACTGCTACTATCGCTCGACGTTTAACAACCTGTCGTTCAACATATTTTCCTGCATCTGGAAATCGCCCGAAATTGTGCCGACGCTCCTAGAATCGTTCAAGGTAAAATCCAGATTTTGTGTAGTGATAAAGAAACCTTTTTTTGCTCGCGTTACCTTGCAAACTTCAAATTTTGCTTTCATGTAAATAAAAAGACGACCTTCAGTCGCCATATGTGGTGTTAGTTGTTAATTATAAAACTACCGAATTATATTCCGTTTTTCTCTTGTGAACTTCAGCGCCCCTGGTGTACGTAGTTGTATGAAAAACGTAAATCCCGTTGCACCAGTGGCGGCGATTTTTTTCTGAATGTCAAAGAACATTAAAAATATGTAATCCGAACTTATAGCGTTACCACTTGTCATTTTCTTGCAAGCTTAAATATATAGGAGGAGGCACAATAAAGGTAAGTTCCGTTCCCATAATCTGTTGGCTTCTCGGCCTTCCACGAGGATCTACAATCAGCTGGATTTGGAAGGTGGCGCCTACTTATTTTGACTCACCCTGTACACAACTAAAGATTTTCTCCCATAAGCGATTTTCACGAACTCCCCCTACTCCTCTGAGCTAAGCTATAGGCCTTTTCCATCTATCTGGTTACGGGGCGTCGGAAAAGCAAAACCAAAATCATGACAAACCAACAAACAAACTCAAATACATTAATTGTAGAAGGAAAACATATTAACATAGTGGACGCTTACGTATACTTAGGGCAAGAAATAAGGCTCGACAAGGATAGTCAGGATACAGAAATAAAATGACGAATAAGACTAAGCTGGGCAGCCTACGGAAAACTAAATTATGTGATGAAAATGAAATTACCAACAAGACTAAAAACAAAAATCTATAATGAGTGCATCCTCCCCGTTACCACTTGCGGATGTGAGACCTGGGTATTACACAATACAACACTAAACACAATGCAAGTACAGCAGAGAGCAATTGAGAGAAAAATATTGGGAATATCACTTAGAGACCATAAAACCAACCAATGGATAAGGCAGCGCACTAAGTTGTGATATAACCCGGTGAATATGTTCCCTTAAGTGGCAGTAGGCTGGACATGTTGCTCGACCCTGGGGAGAGAGGAGAAGCGTAGGAACACCACCGCAACATTGGTACGACGACTTGAAAAGATACGCGGGGCTGAACTGGTACCAAAGAGCCCAGAACACAGAAAACTGGAAAGACGTGAAAGAGGCCTACATCAAATCGATGGAGAGAGGCTAACTGAAGAAGAGAGAGAGTCTTCAGGAAAAAACGAAGGTGAATGATTTCTTTGTTATAATAATAAAATATTTAATATAATACACCTACAATTTATTTTTGTTCTTATATATCATACATGAATGAGGCAGGGGTGGCTCAGTGGTAAGAGAGCCAAGCTTTGGATGTAATAGTCTAAGCGCTTCCCGGTTCGAATTCCTCCAGGGTCGGAATCTCTTCTAATTCCCTGGGTGATCGGTGCTGGGTCCCGGTCTCCATTTGCTATTGGGGATCAAATTAATGGCACTCCTCGTGTTACGGTCGCACTAAAGTAGTAACAAGATCATATAGGTACACAAAAATACACCACACACCAGCAGGTTAAGCATGGTTACGCACTAACACGGTAACCCACAGAGTCGGACCCTGTTCTGCATTGCACAAAGCGATGGGCTTCTAAGGCTTATGAAAGCTTCATAATAAAAATATGGTACATGAATATCTAAACAAAACTGCGGCTTACAAATCAAATAGTAATGTGTAATTTATATAAATGTAATTGACATACATTGCCTAGTAAAATATTATTATTAACTGATAATATAACTTGGTAGGCACATATAAAAAAAACTTGCTCCCGTCGGCCCTGAGTAATCGGTACAAACGTTTACAATAGAAAATTTGGGCAAGGAAATAGAAATGGAAATTTCATTTAAGTAAAATAGCCAAAAAATTCGTTTTACAAACGATTCTAACAATTATTGCTTTAGAGTGACCCAAACGAATTCTAAATAAAAATGTATGACAGGTGTATTATTAACAACCTTTCTCTAACACTCTGTAATATATCAATTTCGAGATTAACTTACCCAACTAAAATAAAACTTCCATCTTTTTAATTCTTTATTGGGAATACTGAATACCTATGATATTGCAAGGTGTATATATCTTAAAAATACTTGACTTGAAAAGGCAGTACTGAGAAGCTTGGGAATGCTGGAATCTCTTTTAAATTCAAAATGTTTTATTACAATGGAAAAAACTAATATACACTGAATATTTATGTTTAATATGAATGATATGTATACTATTTATACTTAAATAATATACCATAATACAATATCTTAATTTAAAAATAGTAAGTGTTTAATTTTTACCTACAAACGAAGCCTGGATAAACTTGACAAGGTAATATGAATTTGCAAAATCTTTCTTGGGAATTTTTAAATAAACTGGAATTTTAAAATAGTATTGCAGGAGACACTCTGTATTAGTTAACCGGTAAATCTTCTGAACTTATATATATATTCCACTCAATTTTACAATTATTTTCCCTTACAGTGGAAACTATTATCAGTTTAAAATTAACTTATAATTCGCTATTTACAAAAAATCTACTTCATTTTAGAATGGAACATGATCGATTATGCCATCAAATTCCATTCAAGCGTATCGTACAAGTCAATTTTACAACTCTTACGTATATTGAAAGCGGGACTTCCTTTCCTCTCCAAAGACTGCCTGCTTGTCACTTGTCATATTGGTCCAGCCTTTACAAATACGCGCATTATGGAAGGGTTTTCGACATGAAAACCTCAAACTGGCCTTTACTTACTTTTACTTAACATCTTTTGTATGTTTATGATTGATGTCTGTGTCAAATGTCCCATAACTGCGTTCCAAACTCTCGCAAAACTTTAAGCTCTAAAGTAAATATACATAGAGATCCTAACTTGACCTATATTTATACAGAAAGCGGAAAACGGGAACAGCTGCCGCTGTCAAAGGGTTTATGTGAATTTTGCAAAAATAGCACCATTCTTCGTAATATTTATGAAATATGAATGCTTCTTGGGAAAATATTCAGCAGACTGGACAGCGGTCACTCAAATTGAGCATTTCTATATTTGTAACTACCTGAACGCATTATTCTACAAGGTTTTTAGAAATTGCTGTTCTATGTTCTGTTCGTGCAGATAAAATTTAAAATTCTGAAATGATTACCTTTGACAGAAAGTTTTGTCAAAAAAATTAACTAATTGTTTGCAGAACAGATGATCAAATCAACAATAATTACAAATCGAACCTATTCTGTTCGAAAAGTGTCAGATAATTTCATAAACACAAACTTTAAAAAAAATTAGACAAACCGTTCGCTTGTAATTTTCTCTACGTCAAACCGTCTCTCCATATTTGTGAAAGCATGCGGTATGTCTGAAATGCAAGGCTGCCATTCGAATTTAGGAAACTGTAAAAGAAAAAACTTCGGTTAATTAGGTAAACGATCCATATTTATTAAGGTAATTTGTTTTTTGAAGCAATGCCTAGTCTGCCTGCAATAATTAATATAAGCTGTTAATCAATTTTGATTTTCGAACTATAGCTAACACAACACCCTTTTCTTTCAAAACAATATCAATAAAACCTGTCTTTAAATTTAAATGATGGTTATACTATGTAAAATACAAATGTTTCTGTATACCTCGTCATTTCTCCTGATTACTGAGAAGATCTACGCAGCTTTTCTGCCGAATCAGACCATAATCGTTAACTGAAATATGTCTATTCGGACAAATATAAGGTGTATCGAAATTGCGGCTGAAAATGCAGAAAATCTACTTCAGACAAATTTAGACTCCAGTAGTCTTCGATTACACCTACACACAGGCTGTGTCCAAAGACAGCTTAAA
The DNA here is from genome assembly GCA_014611495.1 of Limonius californicus. Classification (NCBI taxonomy): domain Eukaryota; kingdom Metazoa; phylum Arthropoda; class Insecta; order Coleoptera; family Elateridae; genus Limonius; species Limonius californicus. Next base: position 9,814 of record JABXWE010037976.1, read on the forward strand.
AAATTATATTAACTAAAGTCTAATTATTTACATTTAATACGTGGTAATAACAGCAACAACCGTTATTTCTGTATATGTCGCAGGCAAATAGCTATTTCAGGAATATCGCTTTTTACGAGCCAAATAGTATATACCTACACAAATAGCATTCTAATACTAATTTATATTAAACGCTATTATCCTAGGCAGATCGTATTTAGGGCAGATAACATTTGGATTAAATTATGTGTCTAATGAGTTAAAAAAAAGTTAATTCTAATAGTAACAAATGATAAAGAAGGATGGCTCCAAAAGTGTAATCCAATTTTATATCTATATATATATATATATATATACTATACAGGGCGTATCAGAAATAGGTACAAATATTAAATCCGATGGTAGATTACAATATATGCAAACTAGAAAAAACGTTTCTTTGGTAATGGGACCCTTAAGATATGAGAAAATAATAATTGAAAATTTGACCCAAAATTGTTTGAGTACCACAAGATAATAACAAAAATTTGAGTTCAAAGATATGTTATGCAAAGGAGAGTAAGATAGAAGTGCAAAAATATTTCTTATCACCTGCCACAAACCATTACTATTAGGTAGGTCAGCAATTTCTATTGTCTGTTGTTGAAGCTGTCAAGCAGTGTTTCTACCAAAATGGAAAATTTTACGAACGTTGAACTTACTGATGTTGTTCTTATTTACGGAGAAGCTCAAGGAAACGCTCTAAGGGCAAGGCAAATGTACTTAGAGCAATACCCTCAGCGCCGCATTCCAAACAACCGTACATTTACTAGAACATCCAACATTTACGGGATTATGGCCCGTATCAACCACAAAACCATTATCGTGGTCGTCCAAGAGCAGAAAGGGTTGTTAACGTAGAACAGCATGTCTTGGAATTAGTGGAGGAAAGTCCTACCGTTTTCGCAAGGATACGTAATTCAATGCTTCGACGTGCAGAAGCTTCTGTTCTCAGTGGTGGTCGTCATTTTGTACATTTATTGTGATCCACTTTTCACTTTTGAGGTAAACTGTTTTTTATATTTTTTTCAGTTTGGTATGTTAAAATTGATTTAAATAAATGATGGGTATTCTGAAATAAATTAGTACTTTTTTAAATGCTTTATGCGTTTGGAGTTTTTTTTTTGCATGAAGCAGCACTTGTTTATAATTTTTATACCCCATGATAAAGTGAAAACCAAAAATTTAATTTAGCGGTTAATGAAATTCTGAAATGCCTTCTAATTACAAAAATGTCCAACTGCTTCAATTAAACCTTGACCCCTCCCAATTCCGTAGTTTATCACAAGCCAGACAAGTTTTTACGTGTTTGCCACTTTGGATTTACTTTACAATTAAGTAATAACCTTCTATAGCTTAAATGCATTTTCTATGTATCATCAGCAGTTCGCAAACTAAATTTTATTTTATTTTT
>JABXWE010037977.1:0-12096 GCA_014611495.1 Limonius californicus
AATGCAAAAACGGAAACGCTACTGATATTTATTGTCACCGCGAGGTTTATGATCCAGGCATTATGAGTGAAAGAAATGTCAGACAGTGTTATATGAAACTCAGAGATGGCCGAACAAACGTGCACGATGAAGAATGAAGTAGAAGACCTTTTGTTGTCAACAACAACAAAACATTTTAGGTATAGTACTGTATGAAATTGTCATGAACGGGCTACAATACCATAAACTTTGTGCCAAGTAGATGAGGAATATTCACAAAAACCAGCAAATGACCTCTGCACTAACCTTCCTGCATAGCTAGGAAACTGATAATAATAAGGACCTGAATCACATTGTGAATGGCGGCGAGACTTGAATTTCATACAGAAATGTTGAAACCAAACAACAATCAGTGCACTGCAGTGCAGTGCCAAACCAAAATCTTATAGTTTCTGTTTTTTGGGACAGAAGAGGCGTATTGTTGGTTGATTTCCTAGAATAAAATTAATGCAAACGTGTATGGTGAGAACTTAAGAAGGTTGAGAAGGGCGATTCAAAACAAAATTCAAGGATTGCTGACCTCTGGAGCCGTGCTTGTGCACAATAACAAATCAATTGGGAAATTTTTAACAATCTCCCTTACAGTCCCGACTTAGCGTCGAGTGACTGTCACCTCTTCCGCCATCTAACTTAAATCTCTTTTCAGATTTCGTGACTGTTTTCTCGACGACGACGGCGACGACCTCAAAACGACAAACAGCAACAATTTATAGCGACGCTATATAAAAACTTTACCGCAATCTGGTAAATGTTTAAATTCTAATATTTAAGCGCAATAAATTGTTCTTTAACTTTGTATTTTTGTATTTTATGTCTCTTATTTTCCGAATAAGCCTCATATTTTACATTAAACTGAGTTTATAAGAACATCCATTTACAATTATTGCTATAAAAATCAGCGAAAGGAATTTTTCACACTTTCAATAATAATCCCTACACAAGTTGATGAAACGTAGATAAAATGAGGAATCTTCTTTAGTTAGAATTTACACTACTTTCGCGTAAATCACTGGACACCTGCCAATCTCTAGATCATCGATACCAGCAAACACTTTTGGAACAAATTCGTCTCTCACCGGTCAAAACACACAAACCATCCACCATCCACCACCCAACTTCAAACAACATCATTTTCAACAATCCCCAAGATAATGTAAACCGTTTCCCCCAAAACCCTCCAAAACATTCACCAAGTCCCAAACCACCCAGCATTCAATGAACAATTTCGAAACCAAGTCACAATCATCGTCAACCTAATTTCACCAAAATCTGCTTCCCTCTGCCCACCCCCTGACTATGAATTTCTAATGGAAATCGCCAATCCCGAAGAGATCATTTTCATTTAAAATTTCATAAAAATTCCAAAGCTGACGGTCGAGCCCAGCTAAAGACCCATCTATTAAAGAATCTTCCCATCCTGCCATTGAAGCCATAACTGCCATATAATTCCTGTTTGTATGTACCCTGAACCTCGATAACAGAGAAACCCTGAAACAAATGCGTAAACGTTCCAATCCGACTCGTTCATGGCCGTTTCTAAGGTTACGACCCCCGAATTCTTCTATATACTTACAACACCTTCATACACCCCATCATCGATACCTAGCGCTTCTACATGCCCCTATCAAACCCCATCTTCTCCATCAAATGGCAGGATGCCAAAGGCAAATCCTTCCTAACAATTTCCGTCTACACCAGGAATATCCCAGTAACCAAGTCCACATCCACATTCAAACTACTCCAATCAGAAACCGTCTTCTGGAACTCCAATTCCAAGAAATACTTGTCTCAAACCCTCCTCCACAGCATTCCTACCGCCATAGAAACCCTCCAAACTTCTCACAAACCGTTAAACCGCAATTTGGTGCTTGTCATTCGTATACCTAGAAAACTGCGGAGGAATTTCAAACACCCCCAACTGCTCTCCTTTCATCTATGTACCCCGATCTCCTAGAAAACCTTCTTGCCTTAGTATGCAGGGCTGAAGAGGCCGAAAGCCTAGAACAACCCACCTATAATATATTTAATTAGCGTTATAAATGACAGGTATTATCTTAAGTTTCTTAATAAATGTATTTGAAAATAAAAGTCAATTTAAGCTAGTAGAACATGCAATATTAACAACTTATATGATAACACCGGAAGGATTATATAGAATATAGAAGAAAAATTACATACATGGAAGGAATACATAAATCAACTTTTCGCGGACAATTGAACCTCAACAGACGAATCAATTGTGAAATCTCCTGAACCACTTATAAATACAAGAAGAAGTTGAAAACGCTATCAATAAATTAAAGGAAGGAAAAGCATGTGGGCCAGATGAAATTCCAGCTAAACCGTTAAAATTATTCAGGGAGGCTTGTCTGAAAAACCTATTAGTGTTATTCAACAAAATTTATGAATCCGGTACAATACTTTACGACTACTTAAACCAGTATTCGCCACACTGCCAAAAAAACGAAATTCAAAGAAATGTTAGAACTACCGTACAATCAGCCTCATGAGTCACGTCTTGAAACTGTTCCTAAAAATAATCCACGAAAGAATATATAGAAAGCTTGAAGATCATATTGGAAACAGTCAGTTCGGATTTAGGAACGGAATGGGAACACGGGAAGGTTTGTTTGCCCTCCATATACTCATACAAAGATGTAGAGACCTCAATGCTGGTGAGCACGTATGTTTTATAGACTTTAGAAAAGCATTTAACATGCTGATACATGACAAATTAATTAACATCTTAAGAAGAACAGGTACTGGCGAAGCTTGCATAAGAATCGTACAAAACCTTTATCACGGCCAAAGAGCATCGGTAAGAATTGAAGGACAATTAACAGGAGAAGTAGATATCTGTAGGGTAGTGATACAGGGCTTTGTTTTGTTTCCACTTCTATTCAACATCCACTCTGATGAAATTTTGCATTGGACGATATTCCAAATGGAATAAATATTAACAGAGTCTTGATTAAAACGTTGAGGTATGCCGATGATACCGTTCTTCTAGCCGATTCCATGGAGGACTTACAACAACTTCTGGATAAAGTCATAGAAGTGGGAGATGAATACGGTATAAACCTGAACACGAATAAAACCAAATATCTGGTAATTTCTAAGAAAAACGACGCTCACGTGATTACAAGATTTTATGCGAACAATGTTGCTTTGGAAAGAGTGGAAAACCTTACATACCTGAGATGCTTAGTAAATGATCAATGGGACCATAGCAAGGAGATAAAGCAAAGAATAGAAAAAGCAAGTATCATATTCTTAAAAATGCTCATGTATTTTCTAGTAATACTCCGAGTCTTCCACTATGTATGAGATTGGTTAGGTGTTAAATGTATTCAGTTTTGCTGTACGGTGTGGAGGCCTGGACACTCACGGAAGCTACCACCAATAGAATTAAAGCTTTTGAAATGTAGGTGTTCCGACGAATTCTGAAAATCAGGTGGGTAGAGCATGTGACTAACAAGGAAGTCTTAAAAAGAACGGGAGTGCACAGAGAACTGATGAAGACCATTAAAATAAGGAGACTCACATATCTAGGGCACATCATGCTTAATGAAAAATATGCCCTACTCCAACTAATGATTCAAGGGAAAATAAACAGTAAAAGAGGACAGGGTAGACGAAAAGTATCCTGGCTAAAGAACCTACGCCAGTGACAAAACGTCCAATGAACTCTTCCAAGCGGCTGCAAACAAAGTCTCGATTGCCATGATGATGGTCAACGTCCGCTGAGCGGATAAGGCACACGAAGAAGAAGAAGAACATGCAACGGTACATGCAAACAAGCCAGATATGAATGTACTTACACTGAATTCGTATTAATTCTTATGTAACCGGAAGCGATATCAACATTTAATCCTTAAAGTTTTAGCCATATTTTTTATACTTTATTCTAAATGTGCTTAAAATTGTACTATAAAGCCTGCACCAAAATAGGTACTGAAATTACTAACAACCTCCATAACTAAGAAACTATACTCTAAATTTCCGAAAATTGTCAATATTGTAATAGCATCTAACCTTAAACTGGCATAATAATACAGCACCTATAGAATGCGAGAGTGAGAGTTCTATTTACTACAAACACGTCCCCAGACAAGCACGCAGAGAAAAAAGAAATTGTGTAAAAGCAGTCTTTTGGGGATATCCTTAAACACGGAAGGTACCTCAATAATTTTTTTATCAGTAATTTAAACTTCGTAAATGTACGTAGCGGCGAGGAAAATAAATACAACACAGCCGTAATAAATTGAACACAACTGAGTTGAAGGTGTGGTTTCAACCATAATTTTGAAATTAATGGACAACCTTAATTGCTGTAATTTAATACACGCTTATAAATTCACTATTACCGTATAAAAGCTACAAACAATAATTTTAATGGGTACTAAAATACTGGAGAAGTTGAAATTGCATGTATGTCTACAATTTTCCTGTACTAAAATGTAACAGCCGTCCTACAAATATTGCTTCGAATTTTAAAACAGATTTTCAAACGAACTTTGTTGTTTGATCAACGACTACAAAACTACCAGCAACGTGCAACATGCACGTAGACCTAAGGGTCAAAGAAGTTATGCGTTCGTCTCCCATCATAAAGGTCTGAGGGGCACACTTGATGTCTTTCTTCTATTTATGTTATCCTTCTGCCAACTGATAGTTGCACGTTTATATTTGTATGAGCATCACCTCTTACAGTCCATGAACGTCTGACTGTTACTTCAAAACAATAAGCAATATATAACTTCCGTGGGGTTTGTTATTATTGAAAATTTATCAATTTTAAATTATATAATTAAGGCGACGTTAGATAAATATTTAGTGTTGATACTGTCATTAGTATAAAGCAACTATACTGTAATGTACTATAACCTTCCTACTATTTGATAATTCTCTTAAATGTACTGAAATACAACAATACTGTTATAGAACAATGGCATAATGTACCAAAACTGTTATGTGACAATAATTTTACGAAAGAATTCTGAAATCATACGGAATTGTAACAATACTGTAACAGAACAATATTGCAAGACAACAAATTGTAATTTTTTAATACTATAAGTTCACTATACTGTAATGAAGCAATACTGTAGTACAATAATACTTTATTATAAAAACACTGCAATGTAAATATACTGACATAGCCTTATTGCATGCAATAATATAGTAATGTGAAAATACCGCAACATAACAATACTGTAATGTAATAGACTCCAATACTACAATATTTTAAGATAACAATACTAACATGTGGCTACAATATAGTGGCACTATCCTATACTCTGATAATACCGCAATGAAAAATTACTGTAATACGACAAAAGTGTAATATAACAATATCGTATTATAGCATTACTGTAATGTGACGACAATATAATGTAACAGTAACTGTAACATAAGAATAGTGTACTAGAACAACGCCGTAATGTGACAATACTCTCATATAAAATACTGTAATAAAATAATGCTGTAATAAATCAGTATTGTAGAGTAACAACACTATCAATTAGAAATACTGTAATACGACATCACTGTAATGCAGTTATACGGCAATGTAACAATACTGTAACAGAAAAATATTATAAGATAACCGTGATGTTTTAATACTATAAGTTAACAATGTGATGGAACAATACTGTAATATAATCATGCTTTAATATAACAACACAGTAATGTAAATCAACTGTGAAGTAGCCGCATTAGAGGTGACAATACTTTAATGTGGTAATCCCGCAATATAACAATACTGTTATGTAGCAGTACTCCAATATTGCAATATTTTAAGGTAACAGTCTTAGCATGTGACTACACTATAATGACACTATTCTATATAATATGATAATGCCACAATGAAAAATTCTGTAATATCAGAACAGTGTAATGTAAAAATACCATAATATAACAAACAATTCTGTAATGTGGCAACACTATAATGTAGTAGTACTGTAATATAGCAATACTTTAATGCATAATGCCATAATGTATCAATATTGTAAAGTGTAATAAAATAATGCTGTAATATAATAATACGGTAATGTAACAATACTGTAAGATACAGAAAAATATTGTAAGTTAACAAACCTGTAATTTTTGTAATGCTGTACTTATAGTTAAAAATACTATAATGCAAAAATTCTGCAATAATACTTAATATATCAACACTGTGATGTGAATGTATTGTAATGTAGCCGTATTACATGTGAAATACCACAATACCGTAATGTAACAGTACTTTAATACAACAGTATTTTAAGGTAACAGTATTAATATGAAATTACACTGTAATGTCCCTATCCTATAATTTGATAATACCGTACTAAAAAAATACTATAATGTGATAACACTGTAATGTAGCAATACTATAATGCAGCAATACTGTAATATAACAATACGGTAATGTAACGATACTAAAATATTACAATACTTTAATGAAATAACACCGTATTGCATTACAAACTATAAGGTACATAACTATAGAAAAATGTGACAAAATGTACTGGAACAACTTTTGTAATTTATTAATACCATAATTACAAATACTGCGTTGTGTAATAATAGTCACAATTAGTAGAACCTTTACCCAATTTTACCCTCACATGCTTAACAAAATTACCTACAAGTACAGTGCAAGTAAGTCAACTTTAGATAAATGGCTCTTCGTGTAACAATACCACAATAGCTGTGATCTGGCAACGCCGCATTATAACAATCCTGTAACATAACAATACGATAATGCGACAATACCTCAATGTTACAATACTTTTATAGCTGCAGCGGTTTGTAAAATATCGTTCACCCAGTTTTATTTTCGATTTTCGATAACTCTCACACCCTATGCAAAATTTTCCTCCCCAAGTGTGTTATATGTATGGATTACAAACCTCGTTTAGCTGGAAAAAGTGCAGACGCGACACAGAACATCACGTACATCACATATATTGATTCCTGTCATGTTGGGGCGATCCTACGTGTCACCTGTCATTGACATGGGTCAAAGCATACACCACTCAGGGATGTATCTGTTAGCTTCCCATCTTATCCGCTACACGATATGGGAGCTTGATCCGACTAACCAACAACCTGTACAGGAAGCTTTATTAATTATTAAAGAAATCGTTGCGAAGACGCAAAAGAACTGATAATGTGGTCGTAACATTTTCAAGAGCTGTTTTACGCGGTTTCTTTTAAACTTAACGTTGTACTCTTGATGGAAAATCTGAGCATATTTCCAATTTATATTTTTATTGTTATCTCTGCATATTATATATTTTTTTTTATTTCCTGCACAAGCTGAAGGAATTTGTTGCATCCCCTTAGGTTGAGTAACCAAAATATCAGGAAAATTCCTCCATGGAAGTTGTAGGTCTTGCTTATCTGAAGCAGAGCCTTCATTAATTCTTGATTGTTATCTTTTTTAATAAAATCTAAGTGTTAACAAAATTAAATTCAGTTCTTGTTCTGATTAAAGTTCTCTTCTATTTACAATTTAACTCATATTTTTAAGGGCTTTTCACTCTTGCCTGAAAAAAGACAAATTTCTTGATTTCAGATCACATTTCAGATAAACTCTAACAAAATAGCTGCAAATACGTTTCTCATCGGACTTGTCCACGCACAGGTCCTAAAAGATATCCTTTAGGGACAACATGTTTAACCTTTTCCTAAGACGGAAGTGTTGTCAAGCATTGAATTTAGCTATTTGGCCGTGTCAGCGCGGAAGATATAGCACAGTGATTCAAGAGAAACACCGCGAAAGCTATAAAATTTAGTTTGTAAGGTAAAATGGGAGAAAGGAATCCCACCCTAACAAAATTCATCAATTTGACTCTCGAAAGCCCTGAATGATTTGTAAATAAACTTCCGCACCGGTATTTGAAATTATAATGTTCCTGAAATGTATTTCAAAATCCAATTAATGTAGGGAAAATTCGGTGACTTATAATAAAGTGATTATCGTTATGGAATCATTTTCCAGGTTGATCCAAAACGAACAATAACAACCGATTTCGGTCACATTTCGGTTTAAGCGAACGTCGTACGCACAAAAGGCCTTCCGAAATTCGCTCGTAAAATATTCAGAAGCCTTCCCTAAAGAGCGTTAAATACAGGTGCGGTAAGAGTTAAGTATGAAACGGGCCCTTTGTTCTAATGCATTACAGTTAATCAAATGAATGGAGAAACAATTGGAATAATTGATGGTTGTACGCGAAGCCTTTATCGGTTTCGCATTACTATACATTTTTAACGGGCCGAAAATGCAGGGAATGATAAATCTTTATCTCTTTTATAATCTAAAATACTTCTTCGGAGGAATTTCTTTTGTATAATTTGTAGGCCGAATCCGCGATTGCGTCTTTCAGTGGCCCCAATGTATCACGTCGCTTCAAATCCAGAGATTAATGGGGTGAGGGAGGAGGAATAAGTTCAGATTCCTAATGTATAAGCAATGAGTTTGTTGTCAGCAAGGGTCGCGAGGCCGGAAGACTTGTAAGAGTGGTCAAGAGGGTCAATTTGCACCAAGTTCACCCTGAAAGGTTCGTTCACAAATTTTGCGAATACGCTTTTGAAGTTATCCGAGCGCGCTTCCGCTCCCTTCAAACTCAAAAATAAATCTTTAGTCACATCTTCACACCTTTCACCAAAAGAGATGTTTCCTCAAACTGTAAATATAGGCAACCTTCATCACACTGAAGTAAATACCAGTTATTTCCAATCCAGCATTACTTTTGATTTTTAACTACTTATTGAATTCCCGCTGAAACATCGCCATTTTATTCTATGAAAAACGGCACTCCCTTTCTAATCAAAAATTTATTTTTCCACTACATCAACTAAATTAAGTTAAAGACTAATTATACTACTGAAAAATTCTAATTTCACTGCTTCCAACAAATTCTAATTTAGGAGAAGGGATTCATAATATTCATATCATTATATCAAGTAACTCCAATTTTTATTAATAATACTAAAATATTTGCTACCACCTAATATTACGTGTGACTTCATTGATTCCTTCCACGTGGAATAACTAAACTGCTCCCATATTTATATCATGTTTAAATCTTGTTCACTTTGCCAAAAATTAGGAAACTTAAAACTAGAAGAGGGTAAATTTACATTATAGTCTGCCACAAAATGTTAACAATTTCTATTATGCGCATGCGGGTCAGCAAATATTATGGTATTCAAACTTGCTTGTTTATTTTTCTAAAATAACAATATTGCCCCCGCGAAATGTTATAATCATGGATTACATCATTATGTTGTTTCGCAGTATGAACAGAAACCACAAGCTGCACTAGTAGTGCTGCCACCAAATGTGTGGTATTTAACCCGGTTACTGTCACTTAAGATAATAAAATTACTATCGCCCAATACAGAGCTGGAACTAGATATTTAGGCAGCTCATGAAAAGAAATGCGCATCATAGAAACAAAAATACATTTTTTAAGTATCTAGAAAAGGGGCATAGTAATAGAACCAACAACAAAAATCTAACAGGCCCGAAGTTACCACCAGAATATCCTGTTCTATTATATATGTAGTTACGCTAACTAAACATTATTTAAATTGCCACAGGAAGTGTCACAAATGTATTAACTTTTGAACGCATTTGTTTAGAAACAACAATTACATGCAAATATAATATTTTTATATAAACATCCAACAATGAATAGAGTGGCACCGATTATCCGTGTGCTTACTAACAGAGCGACGGAATATCCGTGCAACTACTTATTTTTTTCCGAAAAGCGAATATAAAATGTTATAAATTATGTATGCATGTATCTTACAACTGGAAATGCGGGCATATATGGCTGATTATTTCTTGGAATGTTCTCACCCCAATATTTTGCACAATATGTATGTCTGTACATATTTATTGTCAAATTAAGGTTGGACGGATATCGGTGTTTCTCGAATATCCGTGTCACTATATAAAGCTTTTGCTACCGAGTTGCAGCCTCTGTAACTGAAACTTCTCCAAAATTTATACTTTGTTAATTTCTCAAAAATTTTTAGATTTTATGCTGATGCTGCGTGTTATTTTATTATTATTAGAATTATTGTCACTTGAATTAGTCAATGTCAGATATTTAGATCTCTATACTTTCTGAATTATTGCTATAACAATATTTTTCTAAATACAATTACATACAAAAAATTATAAATCGTTGAATGCAAATGTTTTAGACATAATTCAATGTTTATGAAAAATCTATTAACGCGAAGTCTGACTATTAGTGAAATTATTCTAAAATGACTGAACACTGGATATTGAATCTTCTTCTTAGAATGCTTTATCGCTTACGAGACGTAGCGATCTTCTATGCCTGTGTTGCGCGTTTAAAGTGTACAAACATACAGAACCTACAACTTAACGTAGACTCCCAACCACGGGAAGTGTAAACACTTCTACTCCAGAAGATTTACTAGACAGAATACCTCGCTGGTTTGTCATTGCCTTGCGAGGAAGAACAGCCGTTAAAAATCCGATGTTCCGGTTCTGGGAAGTCTAATGCGCGAACCTCTAGTCCACGACCGCCTCGGATATTGAATACTAGTGAAATTATTTTAGAATTACTGAATACTGGGTATTTAGACAAAACCAAGTCAAAACAAAATGCATACAGATGGCAACCAAAGAGCAGCCAAAAATCAAAAGAGACATAAAAAAGAAAATGCGAGAGTAGGCTGAAAACGAATGCACACATACTTGTATTGCGCGAACGTACATTAAAATACAATTCTTAAGTTTCAAAATATATATATATTTATTTTTCAACATAGTCACCGTTAAGGCTAACACATTTCTCCCAACGTGTAACAAGTTTTTTCTTTCCGTCGCTGAAAAACTCTTCCGACTTTTCTCGAATCCAGGACTTGACAGCTGCCTTCACCTCATCGTCCGAGGTGTAATGATTACCCTTGAGGTCTCTCTTGAGTAGAGGAAAAAATATAAATCGCAAGGCGCAAGATGGGGAAATAAGGAGGGTGTGGAATCGGTTCAAACTTCTGGTTTCGCAGAGCCCCTCCAGTGTGTGGACGAGTGTTGTCATGTTACAAGATTATTGACTGCCTCTAACACGACAAACTCGACGTCGGAAGTGTTTTAGAGCTGTATGTACTGAGAAGAATTTACCATTGCCCCTCGTTCCAGATAATCGGTCACCTAAACTCGGTAAGCATCCCAAAACATAGTCAAAAGAAGTCTTTTTGGGGACGGTTGTGTTTTGAACTTTTTCGCCTGAGGAGAAGACGCATGTCGATATTCAGCGCTCTGTCTTTTCTCTTCCGGGTCGTAATGATGGACCCATGACTCGTCCCCCGTCACAATATTCAAAAGAAAGTCGTCTCCTTCGTCACGGTAGCGCTGCAAAAGTTGCTCGCAGCATTCCAATCGACGGTGTTTGTTCTCGTCTGTGAGATGGCGTGGTACCCATCGTGCACAGATTTTACGGTATCCCAATTGTTCAATAATGAAGCCGACACGTTCCTGGGATATTCCAATATGGTTTGCGATTCGCCGGTCATTTTGAATCAAATCGTCGACGAGTTTGCGATGTTTATCGTCTGTGGCAGTGATCGGACGTCCGCTGCATGTTTCATCAACAATTATGGCTTTTCCAGGCTCGCAACAACGAACTTTTATTACCCATCGATTTACAGGAGACCTATCCACAGCATCGTCACCATAAACAGCCTTTAAACGACGATGAATCTCAGTAGGAGTCACTTTTTCAGCAGTTAAAAATTCTATAACAGCACGCTGTTTAACTCGCGTTGACATAACACTAGAACACGTCTCCATACTTCGCTTCTCGAAATACACTGGATGAACGCAACGACCTCAAACCTGCGCATGCGTATTGAGGAAGAATGTTACTTCCACATGCCACCTGGCGCACTTCTGAAGATCATTTCGTTCGCGCTCTACAAGCATGTGTGCAATAGTTTTCAGCCTACCCTGATAGAAGATATATCCAAGTTAAACAAGTATTACATAATGCAACAATTTTATTTAAAACAATTTCATTT
>JABXWE010037978.1:0-27533 GCA_014611495.1 Limonius californicus
TGAAATATTTTTCTCAACGATTTTATAGAATTTATCCGTTACTTTTGGGAAGCACTGTATATCTGGGTGAGCTCTATAAAAACATGAAATAAAATGACTATGAAAAGCCTCGCAACAACTAGTGGTTTTTTCTGTTGTAGCACTACAAGACGCCCACAAATGTGGAGGAAACAACGCAACCAACAACCAATTTCAGAATTTACATCTTTGTATTCTAAGACTAAATCTAAATTTTAAAGTTTTCTGAACCACGCTTGGGTTAAATAAAGTCTGCAGATACTGAATTTACTTATTGGCCATACTTGCCTTATACTCAAATGTATAGAATTTTCGAAATCCCAAACAACTTCTGCAGGGTAAAAAACTAGGTTTATGCTTTGACAATACTTCAATAGTAACTGAAAATCTAAAGAATAAGTTGATCTTTGTTTGTCGTGTAACAACAAGAACACCACTGGTATATAATTTCAGGGAAAAGCATTTCACAGGTAAAAAACGAATTTTTAATCTCATTAAGATATATGTAGATAAGACTAATCCCACGACGGCGCGCTAGTGGCCAGTACGGATTATGGGACATTTCATTAACCAGGTAAGAAAATTTAACCGCGCACGCTAGTGACCGATCACCATTTTTACAACTAGGTAGGTAGGTCTTTAATATGTTATGCTACATAGCCCTTTACGGTGTATACGTAGGCTTAAATAAGGCAAGTAAGTTGGGTTGCCTATTTTTAACTTTTATGTCGTTATGAATTCAGCCAGGGTACCTTCCCACCTTAAGCACAAGAAAACGTCTTGGTCAACTCCAACGACTAGCGTGTCTAGGAGTGGCAGGAGCAATGCGAACTGCCCCCACTTCGGCTCTGCAGGCACTTCGCGGACTTGCGCCCCTTCGCATAGTGATTGAGGCTGAGGCTAGGAAGGCAGCTTACAGGCTCAAGTGTGCTGGGCAGTGGTCAAATGCTGGAGTACCATTGGGGCACATGAGGGTCATGCCGAGGCTGGCGGAGACCCATATCATCTTCAATATGAGAAGTGACCGTATGCTCACCAGATACTTCTTCTACACACCTTACAAAATCGTCCTTTCCGCTAGGGAAGACTGGAGCATCCAAAACTGCAACCTTCTCACTCCCAAGGCCCTGTATGGTTCACAGATGGCTCTAGGACCCAAGACGGTACAGACGCAGGTGTCTATGGCGAATCACCAAGAGTAAACTTTCGTTCTCTTTTCGCATGTACACTACCGTTTTCCAGGCCGAAGACTACGCTATACTGGCCTGCACCCATGAAAACCTAGAAAGAGGTTTCGCAAACAAACACATCTATATTTGCTCGGACAGCCAATCAGCTCTCCAAGCCTAAAGTCTTGCAGAGTAACTTCGGAGGTAGTGCTTGAATGTCGCTTGGCTCTGATGCGACTCTGTGAACATCACTCAGTAAAACTGCTGTGGGTACCAGGCCACAGCTACAACAATGGTAACGAAGAGACGGACTCGCTGGCCAGACAGTGCTCTAATGGGCACCCGTTCAGACCAGAACCAGTTCTCGGAATACCACAATGCAATGCAAAACTAGAAATGAAGAAGTGGGTGAAAACCCAATTCGCTCACGACTGGTCGTCGCAACAAGGACTTAGGCAGGCTAAACTCTTTATCGGAGTGGAACCCCTACCGAAGTTCCAAGAGCTTCTAAGGCTTAACAAGAAGCAAATCAGGACCCTAACAGGACTCCTAACGGGCCACTGTCACCTGAACAAATATCTACATAGGATCGGCATTATAGGCGATCCCACTTGCAGACTATGCCATGAAGGGGATGAATCCTCTCTTTACACAATGTGCCAATGCCTCAGTCTCATGAGGCTGCGGCACAAATATCTTGGGGCTGAAATACTGGAATCGGAAGATTTACAGCTCATCCCCCTAAACCAGCTGCTAGCCTTCGCGGTGGGCACTGGGCTTTTTGGGGATGAGCCCTAACAGGGCGGATTGCACAATGGGCCCATGGCTTGAGTGCTGTAGGTGAAAAAAAAACTGCACCGCTTCATACAATACAA
This sequence comes from Limonius californicus, assembly GCA_014611495.1. Lineage (NCBI taxonomy): Eukaryota > Metazoa > Arthropoda > Insecta > Coleoptera > Elateridae > Limonius > Limonius californicus. Next base: position 2,063 of record JABXWE010037978.1, read on the forward strand.
ATACATATAATATAAGAGTATTGGAAAATGAGCTACGAAGAATGGTAAACGATGAAATTATTTGTTCAATAACCGAGCCAAGTGAATTTGTTAATCCAATCGTGTTAGTAAACAAGTCTAATGGTAAACTTAGAATTTGCTTAGACCCACAAAATTTGAATAAATCAATTTTGAGGGAACATTATCAATTACCAACTTTTGAAGAGCTCACTCATGATTTAAAAGGTATGAAATATTTCTGAGTAGTCGATGCAAATAAAGGTTTCTGGCAAATTGAATTATCAGAAAATTCTTCTAAATTGACAACCTTTGCTGCACCTTGTGGGAGATTTTGTTTTTTGAGGTTACACTTTGGTTTGTCCCGTGCTCCGGAAATTTTCCACAGAGTATTGAGGTACAGAAATATGTAAAGACATATAAGGAGTCAGAACATATATTGATCATTTGATTATTTTTGCTAAGACCATACAAGAACATGAAAACATTTTAAAACAAGTGTGAAAAGCAAAAAAAAGGTATAAAGTTTAACAAAGAAAAGTGCAGATGTAAAGTCTCCGAAATCAAATACGTAGGCCATATTTTAAAAAATTCTGGCATCAAAGCCGGCACCGATAAAATTGAAGCTATTAAGCAAATTTCAAAACCAGACAATTCTAAAGAATTATCTCGATTCTTAGGCATGGTTACATACGTGTCAACATTTATTCCTAATTTAACCAACCTAACATACAATCTCAGACAATTAACAAAGAAAAGAGTAGAGTGGTTATGGTCTCAAGCACACGAAAATGAATTTAACAATTTAAAACAAATGCTATCGAATAGTCCTGTATTTCAGTATTATGATCCAAAGGAAATGATTACTCTTTCGGTTGACAGCACAAAATTTGGATTAGGAGCTGTAATTTTGCAGAAAGATGGCCCAGTAGCTTATGCTTCCAAGTCGTTGACAGATGCTCAAAGTAATTATGCTCAAATCGAAAACGAATTGCTTGCGATAGTATTTGGTTGTCAACGCGTTCACCAGTATTTATATGGTAAACAGTTTCTTGTCGAAACAGATCATAAACCACTGGAGGCAATGTTTACTAAACCTCTTAACAAATGCCCATTTAGATTACAAAGGCTTTTACTAAACTTGCAAATGTATAACTTTAAAGTAAAATATAAACCAGGCTCACAACGTTATAACGATGCTCTTTCGAGAAGTAGCTACAATGATCAAAATTTTGTAATTAGTGAATCGGAAATTGAAGCACAGATAAATTAGCATAAGTAAAAAACAATTTGATAGGGTGCTTAATGAAACAAAGAAAGATCAAGAGCTAACCGAATTACTAAAGGTTATCAAAGAGGGATGGCCTGATAGCAAAAACCAACTTAAAAATACCGTAAAACCTTATTGGAGATATCGTCATGAGATAGTAGAAGCAAAAAATTAAATTTTTGAAAACAATCAAATTACCAAAGTCCTTAAGACCGGAAATGATTAGTCGCTTACATTATAATCGTACGGCTATCAAGAAAACGCTTTTAAGAGCAGAAGAATTAATTTTTTGGCGTTTTATTAATAAACAAATAATGGATGTAGTTAAAAATCGGCCCACTTGTCTAATTTATCAAAATTGCCAACAGAAAGAATCCCTGATTTCCAAAGAAACACCGGATAGACCATGGAAGTATGTAGCAGCTTATCTTTTTCAGCGCAAAAGTAAAGATTATTTACTAGTTGTTGATCTGTATTCTAAATCGCCTATGGGAGAAAATCTTTAGTTGTGTACAGGGTGAGTCAAAATAAGTGGGCGCCACCTTCCAAATCCAGCTGATTGTAGGTCCTCGTGGAAGGCCGAGAAACCAGCAGCTTACGGGAACGGAACTTACCGTGATTGTGCCTCCTCCTATATATTTAAAGCTTGCAACATTCTTACACCAACAAGTACAAAAGACACAATAGGAGACAGTAAACTTTAAAACACATATAATGAAATAGTTAAAATATGATAGTACCGTAAAATGACACAAGTTATAACGCAAAAAGTTTGAATTAGATGGTTAAAATTCTTGAACGTTCAGAGAAATGGACTCGCCGCCACTGGTGCAACGAAATTTACGTTCTGCAATCAGCTACGAAACACCAGTGACGCTGAAGTTCACAAAAATAGAATATATTCTGGTAGTTTTATTATAAAACAAATTAACAACACATATGGCGACTGAAGGTCATTGCTTTCTTGTAATTACATGAAGTTAAATTTGAAGTCTGCAAGTTAACGCGAGGTTTCTTTGTCACAACACAACAAAAAAACTGGTTCTTTACCTTGACGGAGTAGCGAGTCAGGCACAATTTCAAAAGTTAACGGGATGATGATGAAAATCCACAGATACACCACTGGAGACTTGATTGAATGAAGTCAACAGCCAGGGGCCCGGAACTTTGATGCGCTCTTCGCGTCGACGGTAACCGCAAAGGGACGGGAGCTGTCTCGAAAATAATCCGCCTAACGGCGATGGGGCAATTCGCAAAGAATTGCCTTTTGTTTGGGTTAAATCCAGTGCTTCCTATTAAATCCGGCAGTAGCCGATGGTCTGTTTATTATCCCTTGGTAAAACAGCGAAACGGAACACATATAACGGATACCCCTCGAAAGAAAAACCCAAGAGCCGCCCGTGCAGCACTTAACGTAATTACAGTTCCCGATTGATGTAGTTTTCGGACAACCGGGGCCAACAAAGATCGAAAATTGACTGACTTAAAAATGCAACGGGGATCTGCACCCCCTCAAAAGGTTGCACCATATTACGAAACGTTATGAAATATTCTAGAATAAGGGGACACGTGAGTTCTGGGAACAATCCGAGGTCGAGACTGGAAACAACAAGAGTCTGCAATGTTGACACAAAGGAAACTATTAACACATCTCAAACTTCGAAAGACACAACAAAATATCGAAATGGTAACCCAAAATAAGACTGCAATTAAAATACCGTTATTAATTCTTACAAAGCGACAAACAAATTAAGAAATTAATTCATATAAAGCGGCGAATTTGAAAATAACATAACAACCACTTCTCGTTAAAGCTGCGGTGAGTTCAGTTGCTTTTATGCATTGTATTCTTTGTCATTTTAACTTCTTAATAAAAGACTTTTCTGTACTTTCAACTGTGTTGTACATTATTCAAAACAGGTTATGGACCCAGACCGCTTGTAACTAGCGTTGTTGAAAGAACAGTAAAAAAAGTGAGATTTGTGAGTCACGTGGTAACCTCGTGGAGTGTTATCGTTGCCGCGTTTTTTTGTTTAACTATTTTTAACTGTGAAATGGATTTCAAAGCCCAAATCGACAAAATAGAGGGTACTAGCAATTGGACGAAGTAGCGTAGGCAAGTCGAGCTACTTCTGCGACATAATGAGGTGCTTGATATTGTTGCTGGTGAAAGGACAGCTCCAGCTGAATTAGAAGCTTCAGCGTCCGAGACAGAGAAGCATGCCAGCGACGTGAAGAAAAAGGCCTTTAGCAAAGGTGATGCTCTCGCACAGCTAATTCTAGTAAGTAGCATGAACGATGCCAATGTTGATCTTACTGCTACTTGCAATTGCGCTAACGCAATATGGGATAAGTTGGTCTCAGTGTATGAGCAAAGCTCGGGACAGCGAGTGGACAGACTCCTGGAGAATTTCTTCAAAAACGAGAATGATCCGTCGGAGAGCATTGCTGCTCATGTTGCGTGCTTCAGCGCAATTTTCACGAGCTCAACGATGAGCTGAAGAGACTGGTAAAAACAGAGTTGCCAGACCTACTGTTGATGAGCAGAGTCATGTCTACACTTCCCAGTGAATACTTTGAGTTCAAAAGTGTATGGGAATCCGTACCCTTAGGTGAGGGAACAGTCAACATATTGACAGAAAGGCTGCGATTAATCGAAATGTTTTTACCGGAAAAGCGAAATGAATCGACAGCGTTCCTAGCGAAAAATAAAAGACACGTGATGAATAAACCTGACAAGGAAAAATTCGAACGTAAGTGTTTTAAATGTCATAAACCCGGAAACCTGGCGAAAAATTGTCCAGAGAAGAGAAGAAGTACGGCAAATTCGACGGAACACGAATAGAATTTGGCGGGAAATTCAAGAAGGGCGTGAAATCCTACAGGCGACGCCTTTGTGTGCACCGACAGCAATGCAATCGAAACCGATAGCTGGCTTACCGACTCGGGTGCGTCGGCGCACATAACCCCAACAAAAGAATACTTTCTTACCTGCGAAACATTTGAAACGGCGCGGAAAGTACATATGGGAAATAGTGAAGTGATACGCGCGTATGGACGTGGAACAATTAACGCTGAAATGAAGATCAATGGTGCGTGGCGTAAAAATCATTTGCAAAACGTATGGTATGTACCGAAAATCGGGTGAAATTTGTTTTCGATTGGACAAGCAATGGACAAAGGTTTCTTGTTTAAAGCGGATCGGAATGGGTGCACATTGGAAAGAGATGGTGTTGTGCGATTAACGGGAAAAAGAACGGAAAAAGACTTACATGTACTGAACATGCGTGTGTGTTTACCGGAAACTGCGGCAGAAGTGTTTATAGCGTCAACTTCGAAAACACTGCAGTTGTGGCATGAGCGTCTGTGCCACCAAAATAAAAGGCACGTCAAGACGTTCCTGAAAAATCGCGGAGTCGATGTAGAAGTCGATCAAGAGTTTTGTGGTGGCTGTGTGTTTGGGAAATAACAAAGAAAAAATTTCAAGGCCAGAGCAAACCGACCATCTGCGCCGGCTGAACTCATACACGCGGATGTTTGTGGTCCCATGCAAGAAGAATCGGTGGGGGGTGCTAAATATTTTCTTTATTTTAAAGACGATTTCAGTAAATACCGCCGCGTATTCTTTTTAAAGGCTGTCACGCCTTTACTTTAGCATTTACCAAAAATTGTTTGACGTACAAAAACGACCTCAATACTCCGCCACTGTTTAGGTAGACAATTACACAATAACAGATGCCAGGTTCCCGGAAACCCAATCGAAGAAGGAGTAGGTTCAAAACAATTAATTAATAGGCGCCACCCACTTGTAATCTTCTAGCATCGTCCGAGGTGGTAAATGAGAAGTCGGTCCCCAAGAGAAGTAATCACCTACCTTTACTCTAATGATCTCTATCCCTTACGTAGACTTAAATCTAAATAATTCATAGTCAAATAAAACACAAGTTGCAACCAAATCTCTGTTTACTTAACAAATCAATCAAATTCATTCAGTTTTCCATTTCTGCGAGGAACAATAATTTAACTTGGCGACTCAAACAATTTGTAGGACCGGTATTGCGCTATACAATTATATGTAAACAATTTATTAGCGCATCCCGCAACTCCGAAGGCCTTGGCGTCACGAAAAGGGCGTAAGCAACGATCTAAATATCGTTAAAAACGTGAATCCTTACAACGCAATATCAAACCCCTATTGGAGTACCCTGTATATCTTCTGTACGTAAAATTGGAATATATAATTTTACAGTGGTATCCCATATGTACATTTAACCCCCAATTAAATCCCAATAACACAATGGTTGACCTCAATCAATATTAAAATTAATTCTTAAATAAATGTCACGAAATCGTGAACAATAATACAAGGTTATACAGTTTTTAAAATTTGCACTTCCCTTGATCCTCTGCAATCAACTCGCCCATACACCAGTGATAGATCCAGGTGTCCATTCGGTTCGGGAAAAACCCCACAAGGTTATTCGATCAGGGCACCTTGTCAACTTTCTCCCTACGTACGAATGTAGAGTAATTCTACTGCGTCTTAATTTTCTGCAAATCCCGATGTACGACTTTTTGCCAGTGGATGGACTCTGGCATATCCCAAAACAAATCATCTTTACCGGAGTAAATTCTATATTGGAAAATAATTTCCTGGAGACTTTTTCCCTACAACTATGGGAAGGGCTCCTTTGTGAAGTGATGTTCAAAGCGGAAATCTAATTCCCAATCGACAAACGATTTCAATAAACATTCACTATTCGCAATAAACGCCCGGCAAGGTTGACAATGTTTAACCCACCGACTTACTTACGGAACTGCCTTTTTGAATCTCCTATCCCCCCAAAATTTTAAACTCAAAACCGTACTGCGTCGGCTTGCCTGAACGAACTTCGAAATACTAACTTTCCTATATATTTAAAACTGGTTGACTGTTTCTAGGCGCGGAGAACATTACAAGGCAAAAGCAGAAGTCGCCGATTGCTTAAAAATTTTTCTAAATGAAGCAAATGCAGCTGGGTACAAGATCAAAGAATTCTTAAGCGATGGAGGAAAGAAATTCGACAATGCAAAAGTAAAAGAAATTCTTCAAACAAGTGGTATCAATTTCCGGATCACAATGCCATACACCCCGGAAAACAATGGGGCAGCCGACCGGGAAAATCGAACCCTGGTGGAATGTGCACGTTCCATGATCCACGCTAATAAAAAATTGCCTATCAAATTGTGGGCGGAAGCTGTAAATACTGCAGCTTACACCTTGAACCGAAGTGGCTCGACAACTGTCAAAAACAAAACCCCAATCGAATTATGGTTTAGTAAAAACAACATAACCTCTTTGGATCATTTGCATATATTTGGCACTCAATGTTTTGTTCATGTGCCGAAGCCGAAATGGCAAAAATGGGACAAAAAAGTGTGGTTGGGTGTGTTGTGGGTTACTGTGGGAAACATGATGGTTACAGGGTGTGGGTTAAAACTGAAAACAAAGCAGTGCTTATCCGTGACGTGATTTTTAATGAAGATAATACCGTGGAAAGCAAATTGTAGTTGTCAGTTGTTAAAAATATCAGCGATAAAAAAAACCCGTCAACATCAGCTCACGAAGAAGCCATGAAAGCTGCTGTAGAATTGGAGGAAGCTGTTCAAACATCAACAATACCTGTACAAAATGAAAATAGGAGAAGCAGGCAACGAGAAACTCGAAAATCCGCATACCTTAATGATTATATGTTGTTGGCAGAAGGTGTTGTACCAAATTCTTTTGTTTCAGCCATGAAATCTGAAAACGCAGAAGAGTGGCTAAATGCCATGCATGAGGAGCTCTATTCATTGAAAGAAAAGTGCACTTCGAATCTGGTGAATTTGCCATTAGGGAAGAAACTTATTGGAAATCGTTGGGTTCTGCGAGAAAAACGAAGGGCAGATGCATCAGCTAAATTATTCAAGGCAAGACTGGTTGCAAAGGGCTACCTACAGGCGTCCGGTGTAGACCATGAGGAGACGTTTAGTCCTGTAGCTCGGTTTGACATCATTAGGACCGTCTTGAGTGTTACAGCATCGGAAAACCTGGAACTCGCCCAGTTTGATATGAAGACTGCGTTCTTATATGGTGATCTCAACACAGAAGTGTATATGATGCAGCCGGGGGGATTTGACGATGGTAGTGGCAGGGTGTGCAGTCTAAATCGAAACCTCTATGGTATGAAACAAGCACCAAGGTGCTGGAACGAACGTTTCGCGGACTTTATATGTAAATACTGTTTTACCAAAAGTACAGCCGATCCATGTTTATTTATAAGAAAATCTGAGAAGTCTAAAATCCTCATTGCTTTGTATGTGGACGATGGCCTCGTTGCAGGGACAGATAATACGGAAATAAGAGAGTTTCTTCATTCTTTACAAAGTGAATTTAAAATAACTGTTGATTCGACTAGCTGTTTTCTGGGTATGGAAATTGCCCGGTTAACCAAAAACTCTATTTTTATACGTCAAAGCTCATACACCAAGAAGGTACTGGAAAAATTCAAAATGTTCAATGCAAATCCTGTTGCAACTCCTTGTGAAACAAGTACTGTAGAAGCTGAAAATGATCTAACATTGGACAATGGAGTTCCTCATCGCGAGGCTGTGGGAAGCCTAATGTATCTAGCAATAGCTACCAGACCCGACCTTGGCTACGCAGCGAGTATGGTGCGGAAGCCCTAGCGAATCTCAAAGCTTCCAATAGGCAAGCTGTAAAGCGAATCTTTCGCTATCTAAAAGGTACATTGGAATATGGGTTGCTGTATAACGCAAACCATGGGTTAGAAGCTTACAGTGATGCGGACTATGCAGGCGATCCCAGCTCAAGACGTTCCAGGAGCGGTATGGTGTGCAAGTACGGCGGTGGGGCTATCACGTGGATGAGCCAAAAGCAAAAGTGTGTGGTGCTGTCTACTACCGAAGCCGAGTATATAGCCGCCAGTGAAGGTATGAAAGAAGCCATCTGGTTGAAACGTTTGCTTTCAGAAATAACAAAGCTGCATGGTACTCCCACGCTTGTAGTAGATAATGCGAGTGCGGTAAAGCTAGTGAAAAACGCTGAGTTCCATAAACGCTCAAAGCACATTGACATTAACCTTTTTTTTAATAATTGAAACCAGATCAGCAAACTAATTGCTATACATAGTTTTGTTATTATATAAATTAATATCTTAGTAAATGTCTTAATGAGGTCGGCAGTCAGCTCCTCGGTCACTATTTATAAGTGAGCATAAATAATTTAGATCACTTATTCACTATCTTATGATGATAAGAACATGTCCTGCGGCAATTTTCGTTTCAATCTCTTGTGAATGTCTTTCTGTCCTGTGTTATAGTACACTGCAGTTGCACATTGTTGAATGTTTTTAAAGAATTTTTTAGTTAGATTTTTAATTAACTGTTCGATGGTAAACATATTAAGTTCTTCCAATTTTAGAAAGTGGAAATGGTGCGAAGTTACCTGGATCTATTTGTTCTGTTAACTTTTTAGAATTTCTGAAACTTGTCAAATTGTTCTACATTTTACAATTATTTTAATTTTATTAAATTGCAGTAAGTTTGTTAACTGATTGGAACGATTATTCGTACACCTACCGCATTGTAAAATTGTGCAAATGATATTTTCCATTAATTTTATTCAAAATAATAAAAATCTTTACTGGTTAAAAGTTACTTTTATAGCGGTTTTCTTTATTGCTGGCTTTTTCGGCTGACGGAAAAACGAATTTCTCTTTGGCAAACGTTTTGTCGTCTTATCGGCCACCTGCATCTAATATTGTGACGATATTCCAAATAATAAAAAACTTGCTGGGCTATTCGTATTGTAACATGTATATCACGCCCCGCCTACCCCACGTTGTGTAAAATGAATTTTTTGTGTTCCAAGCGTTTGCTTGTTGTTCTGGCAAGTAGTACGTTAAATATTAAGAGGATATTGTAAAGGATAATGATTTTATAGGCTCATTACGTGCAGTGTATAATTGCCAATTTATGACCACGACATTATTGAGCAAAAATCTTTGCTGGAAATTTGCTAAGGTAACACAACGAACTTTATTTGAGTTTTTGGAGTTTTTCTGGCAAAATATTTTTTGTTTTCGTTTTATAATAAGAAAGATTGTTATGTTTGCTTACAGAAAATTATCAAATATTTCTAAAAAAATAAATCAAAATTTTTTTCGAATCATTTGTTATATCTTGTTATATATCACACGCTTTCCGCAATGAAACATTAAATATAACTCTTTTCAACGAAAATGGATTTTTTTGCTAAAGTTTGTTGTTTGATCTATTGTTATGATGTCAAAGATAGTATATTTAATTTGCACACTAATAACTATTCAAAAATATCATAAAAAAAACTAAATGGGCTACAATGGTAGCCTAACCGCGTTGCTAAAATCAACGCGCCTAACGTAGGGTTAAGTTCCATTTCATCGGTGAAAAATATACATAGTGAAGGTGAGGTAAATGTGGAGCACGTAGAAGGGGAACTTCAAGTAGCTGATGTAATGACAAAGCCGTTGGCTCGGGAATTTACGTTTCTTGTCGAAGAAATGCCTTTTTAAAAATAATTCTTTATTTCAAAAAGACATAAAAACGGAGTTATAAAAGCGTCTTAAATTGTAGGGAGCTAATTATAAACTAACTACTTAATTATAAAAGCATTTTCTCGTCACATCTGCACATACTGCATTATAATCTACTTCTAGCTAATCGCAAACCGATAGGGTATTATCAGTGCGGAGCAAGCTAGTCTGAATACGTTAACTCGGGGAAGATTTATTAAGCTACGAGCTCTGCTCGGTGTAATTGAACTAGAATAAAAATAAAAAAAAAAACTGAATAATTTTTAAAGGAAGTGTTGAAAATAAAAATGTACTCGTTTTTATATGTTTTAAAGCTGGCACTTTTTGTCACGCTAGTTACTTTTTCTTTTTATATGTTTTTGCAGGAGTGGAGAGGTGCTAACTTGGTACCAAAGTACCACTACTCAATAAAGGTGCGCTGAGTTCAGTTGCTTTTGTGCATTATATTCTTTGTCATTTTACCTTCTTAATAAGACGTTTCTGCACTTTCAACTGTGTTGTACATTATTCACAACAGTCTTAATAACAATTCGACGAGTGATATTATATGTAGTTCATTATATGAAATCAATTTTTGCTCGTCATAGGAAACCAGACATATGTCATTCAGATAATGAACCGCAATTTGTCAATCAACAATTTCAAAAATTCTTACAGATTGATAAGATAAGATAAGATCTTTATTTGGTTATTCGCAAATATACATTGCTTTACCTCGTCAAATAATACATCTAAGGATAGACACATTAAAATTTGTATAAGTCTTAACTAAGTACATAGAGATAACGTAACAGTAGTACAATTTAATTTATATTGAAATCCTGAACATTAACGTGATCATTTAGAAATTCATAATTTGCATAACTTTTACTTATGAAAAATATTTTCAGCTTCTTTTTAAATTGAAATTTAGGTAGTATTTTTATTTCTGCAGGTTATTTATTGTATAGTTTTATTGCCCAATATTTAGGACCAGTTTCGGATTTTTTAAAGAAATTTGCGGAGCAATTACATTGTTTTTTGTCCTTGTGTTATGCTCGTGTGTATCGCTATGTTTTTTATATTTCCCAATATTTTGTATGTGTAGGTACTATGTTGTCCATCATGTACATACAAGGTAATGTTAGTAAGTATCTTAAGTTCCCTAATATGTTGTTTGCAGAACTCGCTGGTTGATATTCCAGCAATAGCACGTATACACTTTTTCTATAAAGCTTGTGTCATCGGCGAATTGGTAACACGTCTCGTTTATGTTCGGAGACAGGTCGTTGATATAAATTAGGAAGAGAAGTGGACCCAAAACACTTCCTTGTGGGATTCCAGTGTCCATGGTGCTAAGGGATGACTCTAATTCTTGACCGATTACCATCTTCTGCTTCCTTGTGTTCAAGTATGATGTAAAGAGTTTCAACGCCACACCATTTGGAAATAAGTCACCAAACTAGTACCCCAAGATATCCACAATCTAATGGTTTTATCGAACGACACGTGCAAACTCTTAAAATATGAATTAAAAAAGCTGTACACGACGATAAAGACATGTATTTAACTTTACTAGAATATCGTAACACCCCTCTTCGTCATAATTTACCTTCCCCAGCACAAGTACTTTTTGGGAGAGGTCATTTACCAGTTCAAGAAAAACTTCTAAAACCTAACTTTTCTACAAATAAATATCAAAAACGTCTAGAAATAAGCCAGCAAGTGCAAAAAGAACCCTTATAAGAAAAATGTGAAAGATCTAACAATTTTGAAACCCAAGGATAAAGTTATGGTTCAAATCGAAGGCAGAACATGCAAACCAGGTAAAATTATAAAAATTGATAAATTCAGACCAAGATCTTATGTAGTAGAATTAGATAAAAATAATAGAATGTACATCAGAAATAGAAAATTCATACTAAGTTTTCAGTCAATAATTTTGTTAAAGAAAACAATTACGATGACATTTTAGATAGTTTCCTACCACTTAACACTGATACTGAAAATATCAGAAACCAAGTAACTTTACTTAATAATGTAAATAATAACTATGTTAGTGAGAAAAGGGAGATAGGTAGTAGTGTAAGTCAGAAATCAACCCGGACTAAAAATGTTAAACCCTACGAAGGCAATGTAACTAGAACAAGATATGGTAGATGCGTAAATAAACCTAGTTATTTAAGAGATTTTGTTTAATTTAGCGTGTGTATTTCGCTGTTATCAGATATTACATTTTGTTAATTACAGTTACATTTTATGTTTATGCCACTAAAGATAAAGAATGTTTACTTCAGTTTAATAGTTTATTTTATGGCATGTATTACTTACATTAATGTGTTTTGATTTAATTATGTACACAGAAAAGAAGGGAGATGTTGTATAAAGAATACCACACTATAGATGGCAGTCGAGAACTGGACTTGGTACTGTAAAGATGTGTCTGTACATTTGAATGTTATGTTAAATAAATAGTTCATTTACTATTCAAGGATAATTATTATAAACATAACACATGGTGTTTAATAGAATTCTTGTGTTGGGTATTGTATATAGAGTACTTCTGTAGTTGTATATAAGTTTTATTGGTAAGGTCTCTGAGATTAACATAATATCAATGTCTTGATCAATTAAGAAAATATGTTCCTGGAAGGGACCAAGTCATTATGGCATTTGAGATATCATAGTAGTTAGAAGGTTCAGAATTGTATCCATTCTCTCCATTTGTTTTACCATAGTGATCTCTATTTTGTTCGTTTGTGGTATGGCTGAGAATTGCTGTTGAGTTTGTATGTTAAGTTGCTCAAGTTGAGTATTTTGACTAGCCACCTGAGACAAAGGCAAACTTAGTTGAAACGATTGGTTATAGAGGTTGGCTACGCGCTGAGTTTGTTGGACAAGGTCCTTCCTCCTACGCAATGGATATTTTAATTTTAGCTTTCACAGTCACACACATTGCATTAGAATTGCTTCTCTCGGCGTCTGCAGCAGTGTTAGTGGAGTTCCAAGTTGTCCAGGAACTCAGCCCGAAACTTGAAGGACTAGCCCACCAGAGAAGGATGTGTTCTCATATGTGTTCGCAAGTTACTCTTGCGTGCACTTTCATAGTCACATATATTGCATTTGAACGGTTTTTCTCCTGTGTGAGTTCTCATATGACCTTGCCAACTCGTCTTGTGTGCACTTTCAAAGTCACATATATTGCATTTGAATGGTTTTTCTCCTGTATGAGTTCTTATATGCTTTTGCAGGTTACCCTTTCGTGCACTTTCATAGTCACACACATTGCATTTGAATGGTTTTTCTCCTGTATGAGTTCTCATATGTAGTTGTAAGTGAATCTTTTGTGCACTTTTATAGTCGCATATATTGCACTCGAACGGTTTTTCTCCTGCGTGGGTGTTCATATGACCTGGCAAACTCGTCTTGTGTGCACTTTCAAAACCACATATATTGCATTTGAACGGTTTTTCTCCTGTGTGAGTTTTCATATGCTTCCTCAAGCTACTCTCGTGTGCACTTTCAAAGCCACATATATTGCATTTGAACTGTTTTTCTCCCGTGTGAGTGCTCATATGAACTTGCAAACTTCTCTTGTGTACACTTTCAAAGGCACATATATTGCATTTGAATGGTTTTTCTCCTGTGTGAGTGCTCATATGCCTTTGCAAACTCCTCTTGTGTGCACTTTCAAAGGCACATATATTGCATTTGAACGGTTTTTCTCCTATGTGAGTGCTCATATGAACTTGCAAACACTTCTTGTGTGCACTTTCAAAGCCACATATATTGCATTTGAACGGTTTTTCTCCTGTGTGAGTTTTCATATGCTCCCTCAAGCTACTCTTGTGTGCACTTTCAAGGCCACATATATTGCATTTGAATGGTTTTTCTCCTGTATGAATGCTCATATGCATTTGCAAGTTACCCTTCTGTGCACATTCATAGTCACATATATTGCACTTGAAGGGTTTCTCCCCTGTATGTGTTGTCAAATGCGTTCGCAAGCTACTCTTGTGTGCACTTTCAAGGCCACATATATTGCATTTGAATGGCTTTTCTCCTGTATGAGCTCTCATATGTTGTTGCAAGTTAGCCTTTCGTGCAGTTTCAAAGTCACACACATTGCACTTGAACGGTTTTTCTCGTGTATGAGTGCTCATATGAACTTGCAAATTCTTCTTGTGTGCACTTTCAAAGCCACATATATTGCATTTGATCGGTTTTTCTCCTTTGTGAGTGCTCATATGCTTCCTCAAGCTACTCTTGTGTGCACTTTCAAAGCCACATATATTGCATTTGAACGGTTTTTCTCCTGTATGATTGCTCAAAAGTTGTTGCAAGCTAGTCTTTTGTGCGTTTTCATAATTACAAACATTACATTTATATAATTTTTCCACAGTATTAGTTTTAACACTTTGATGCACGATGCATTTCAATGGAGGCTCTATTACTACATGATCTTCATTGTTACTACAGATTTCAGTTTTTATATCTAATTCTTCGTGTAATGATTCCAGTTTAATCGACCAATCCTTATTATATTTAACATCATGTTTGAAATCCGAAGCTTCCAAAGGCAATTCCGATATCTGCATCTCTTCCTCTTTTACTGTAACATATGCACATGTTTATATGTGAGTTACTAAATATTTCATAAGTATTTAAACTGGTACAGAATTATCCGAAATTTAAATAACAATTAAGAAATTATTAACATTTACCACACATCATTAAATTACTAATATTTGGTGAATTTTAATGGAAGCTTCTCGAGAAGCTTTCATATTATTACAGTTGCTACAAATTACATGGGCAAGCATTGTAAAAATACCAAAACTTTCTTATAATTGTTTTTTGAAGAAAAACCTTCTTTTATTAGTATTTACTCCTACTTGCTTGTGCTATTTCACTTAGAATTGATTTTAGTTGTCTAATGCAAATTTGTTGTACAGGCTGACGAAGCAAACAATCATGTTGTACTAAGATTTAATCAATTTTATAACGCAATGGACGTGCAGACTCAAAACATCAGTTTAGAGAAGATATAGGAGTAAAGCAGAAACAGAACTAAAAGGTGATCTAAACACAAACAACAGCGGTATAGTAAAATTAATAGAAAATGTCCACCCAAATCAAACAAAAATTAACAAAAAATTAGCCGAACACAACATAAGGTTGAATCATTTCGAAAGTGAACAACAGAAAAGAGACAGAGTACTGTACGGTCTTGAAATGGAAACAGCAAACTACTTTGAACTGGAAAAAATGGTCATAAAGCCAGTAAATGAGAAATTGAAAGTAAAATATGAAGCACGGGACCTCAAAGCGATCAATCCACTAATAGTAAGCACGATAAATATGAGACTTAAATATCAAACAAAACACTACGCAAGGGATCAAAAATAGTAATAGATGACTACCCGAAGAATATCTGACATGTAAGAAAATACTTACTTCCATTAATGTATTAGCTCAGAGAACCAGGAAAGTACGCAATAATCAAATACAATTCACTGATCGTCGAAAGCAAAAAAATAGAAGAAAATAATATACAACAAGCAAAAGAAATACTAGAGCAAACTAAAAGAAAGAAGAAAGCAAAAAAGAGCCACGGATCCGAAGAAGAAAAAAACCAATCGCAGAAGAAATTAACCAAAACAAAAACAAACCAGGAATGGTGCAAACTCTTTGGGTCCTTAGGATTCAGGATATACAGAGTTGTTCATTAGTGCGTCAAAGTCCAATATTGGCATTATTAAAATGATTTGGAAGTTTTTCTTTTTTTCAAGTGATGCAGTGCCAAAATTCATGGACTCTTACGAAAAAACAGCGGATCCGCTAAATGTTTTTGAAAGGATAATCTTAAGACGAATATTAGGATCAGTGAAGGAAACGAAGAATGGCGGGTAAGATACAATCGTGAAATATAGCAATATTTAGAAGAACACCCAGTTGAAACCGCAATAAAAATAGAAAGGCTGCAGTGGGCGATGCATGTTATAACTAGAATTGGGCAAATGCATATTTGCATATCTTTTCCTACTGCTCATAACTTGTTAATTTTTCGTGTATACACATTTTTTTAATGTTTAGACTCATAAAAAGTAAATACTGTTTTGCATACATTACAACTTTACGGCATGTGGCATATGTTGTCTTTTAAGGGCATGAAAATGCATAGTCTAACAAAAAAAATTACAAAATAAAATATCACACATATGTTTAATATTTCCTAAATATCTAACAACAGAAAATTCAGGTAAACGCAGATTTAGCTTATAGGAAAAAGGCGGTATTAGTTGGGTAAGTACTTAGGTATGCAGTGGACATTTCTTGGAAAATAGTACATATTTGGGAATCTTGCTGATTCTTAGAAGATATCGTTGTTGTGTATTAAGTGCTTACCAAATGGGTTGGTTAGTTTTCACCTTCTTTTTTGTGTCATTCATTTCTTGGCAGAGCTGCAAGTACCAACCCGAGATTTGTGAAAATGCCTAAAGTTGGTAGTTCAAAAACCGATTTAATTAAGAAGTGGTTGAAGCCGCACGCATACTTTAAATATGATGGATGTGTTGTGTTTTGTACCGTTTGCACAAAAGAGGTGTGTATTCCGTTATTTTAATTTAATAAAATATTCTTTCTATTTAAATATTGACAATCCAGAACATCCCTTAATGTCAAATTAAAAGATTAAATTCCAATTTATTATTTGATATTATCATCAGTCACGGGATTTAAGAATTAAATTAGAGATTCAATTAATGTTACATTGCAAAGATATCGACAAAGCTCCTCTCAATTAGTAGCCATATCCTCTGAGCTCTAGTAAATTATTGTAATCGGTTATCGTTTTGACAGATAAACGTTAATAAAGAAGTTTCAACTTGATCAGCACGTAGCCCACATTAAAAAAGAAAAAATAATGCAATCGAGCCGCAAGAACAATTATTGCTGAACTATGTAAACAAAAACTTTAGCAACTTTAATGACGATTTGTGTAAAATGATGATTTCGTGCAACATCGCATTAAAGAATTTGGACGTTCAAGAATTTACACAATTCTTGGATAAATATACAAAACAAAAGTCGTTTCCCGGAGAACAGCTTCCAGAAAGCACGTTCCAAAATTATACGAAGAAAATCACCAAACAATTAGGAACGCTATTTCGAATAATTATATTTGGTTTAGTGTTGTCGAAACCACCGATGCCGAAGGAAGATATATTGCGAATTTTATTGTTGGTGTTTTGAACGGAAATCCTTCTTCCAGTTTTTTAGTTGCTGTTAAAACAACTAGAAAAAACCTACCATTTGACAATTTCATGTTTCGTCAATCCCTCAAACACTTTCATTTTATTATATTTGCCAAGTCAAATACCACCAGAAAGAATTTCATTCATGATAGGTAATTGATGGTGCAGCTTACATGGTGAAAGCTGCTCAAAACCTAAATTTTTTTCCCTAATATACCTTAAGTGACCTGTTTGGCTCGTGCAGTGAATAGAGTGGCCGAAACAATTAGAGGCGAGTTTCGTTTGGTGAATAAACTAATTAATAACGGGAAGAAGGTATTCCTAAAATCACCAGTTCGCGTAGAAATTTACAAAGAACGGCTTAAGGATGTTCCCTTACCTCCACAGCCAATCCCTACCAGATGGGGAACGTGGATCGAAGCCGCTCTATTTTATTGCATACATTATAGTGATTTTAAAATTGTTATTAACTCGTTTGACTCAAGTTGTGCTCAGTCTGTGGCAGATTGGCAAGGTATATTTTGAAATTTCTGAATTATAATCTCAATTTTCCTACATAAAGGCTCAATTTTCTAAAATTCCCAACATTATTAATAAACTGGAAACACAAAACCTGCTTCCCGTGAATTCGTTTGAATTATTGGAAAATGTTCATTCCATCCTCAATATAATAAATGATGTGAACAACTTCTGGAATTTTGTAAACAATGCCAAATCCAATCGTAAATTTGCTAATGAATATAAATATAACGATAATAACTTTGATCAAGAATCTGCCCCGACTGGATTTGCTACTTTTTTTGAATCAGTCTGTGGGGAGGAATCAAAATATGTAATTAACTGGCACTCAAATTTACCCCGTGAAAATTTAGATATGCTAATTATAAATGATTTGGGTATAGATGAAGTAGTAAAGGCTTTTAGACAATTGAAACCAAAAAAATCTGCGGGTCCAGATAACATTCCACCTTACATCTTCAAGGCATGTGTTGATAGTTTAGCATATCCCCTAACTATCATATTTAATTTGCCCATAAAAACAAATACATTTCCTAGCATGTGGAAGACGACAAAAGTGACACCTGTACATAAATCGGGAAGTTTGCAAGACATTTCCAACTGCCGACCTATATCTGTCCTCTCGGCTCCAGCAAAGATTTTTGAGCATGTCATTTATAACAGATTATATAAGCATGTCGTACCTATTATACGAGATGAACAACATGGATTTGTTAAATCCAAATCGGTTCAGACGAATCTGGTATTGTTTGTCAATTACATCACTGATGCGTTTGAAGCTGCCTCACAGGTTGATGTAATATATACAGATTTTTCAAAAGCATTTGATCGAGTTGATCACGACATTTTGTTAGGCAAACTTGTAAATTGTAATTTGTCACAACCCTTAATATCTTTTTTGGTAACTTATCTACAAAATAGATTGCAGTATGTTAATATAAATGGAATTTGTTCTGAAACATATAATATGCCATCTGGAGTTCCAAAAGGACTTAGAAGAACTTGTGAACTGGAGTCGCGAGAATAAACTCTATTTCAATGCTGGAAAATGTAAAAAAATGTCATTTACCCTTAATAATGAGCAATACATGAATTCTTACATGATGAATAATAATCGCTTACAACAAATCGAGACAGTGTGCGATTTGGGAGTTACTTTCACCAAAACCTTAAATTTTCAAACACATCTAGACAATATTATTAGTAGTAGCATGAAAAATTTGGGATTTATAAAAAGGCAGTGTTCAAATTTTCATAATGTACAAGCTATAATCACACTTTTTAACTCCCTGGTGCGGTCGAAGCTGGAATACTGTGTTATAGTCTGGGATCCTGGTGGTATTATGCAGAGCAGAAATATTGAAACTGTTCAGAATAAATTTCTGAAATATTTGTATTTTAAAAGATATACTTAACAGGTATCCTAGTTTCGAATCGTACCATGTAATTAGACAGGAATTCCAAATAGTCAAACTCGCACAGAGGCGTGTTATGCTGTGCACTATGTTTCTGTATAAACTACTGAACAGGAAAATCAATTGCTCCGATTTATTATCCTTAATCTGTTTTTATATACCGGCTTACAGATCTAGAAACCAAATACTTTTTCATATTCCTACTTGTAGAAAAACTCAAAATAAAAGATCGCCTATTGTCAAAATTTGTGCTGAATTTAACAACATTAATACAAATTATCAAATAGATTTATTCTCAATGACCGAATGTAAATTTAAAAGAAAATTAATTGAAATTCTTAATGAGCAGCTATAGGACTGAGCGATTTATTGCTTTGTGGATTATTTTTTTTTTCTTTTTTATATATATTTCTTTTGGGGGGTTGTTCTTTCTTTTTGTTTTCTTTTTCTTTCTTTCTTCTCTTCTCTGTTTGCAAGCCAACGATGGTATATTATTTTATTTTAGTTCTTTTAACAGAACACTGTAATTAGGCAATGCCTGTTTTGTTCTGGTAAATAAATAAATAAATAAATAAAAGTAAAATATGTAAATAAATTAGTAAGAAAATTGACGAGTTAATTCAGAAATACAGCGGACTTTCAACTCTAAAATTGAGAAATAAATATTCTAAATGGAGATTTTTAAGAACGACTTCAACGACGAATGTTTCCATGTAACGAAATCACATTTGTTTAAATATTTCCCAGTAACATCGTGTGATGCAGAAAGAAGTTTTTCCAGCTACAAAAATATATTGGAAGATAAACGGCAGAATTTTTTAGTTGACAATATTGAAGAAGAAACATTAAACACCCAAAATTGGAGATCATACGCACTAGATAGAAAAAGATGGAGGCAAAAGATGAAGGAGGCCAAGGCCCAACTTGGGCTGTAGCGAGAGGGAGAGTGCCAAAATGCGCACATTCTAAAAATAGTTTTCAATATACAGGGTAACTCGCTACGGCGGAGCACCTTCAAGGTATTCTTTTTTAAATAAACCACCATGTATATTTCTATATATTGCCAACCATCTCCTGGTTTTTAATTTTGGATGAGGCGTTGCCGAATTTATCTACAAAATGTGAAAACTTTGATCGGCACAAGGTTTAACACATTAATTCGATGCAAGAATGTTGCGATTAAGTGAGATTGTATATTTCGTAGTTATGCAGTCAAATGTGTACTGAAACGACAGAACCACCAAATATTAATTTTATTATACATGGTGTGCAAAATTTAACTAATTTCAAAGAGCATTTTTCAATTTTTTTCAGATGAAATTTTTAAAATGTTTGCATTTTGGCACTATATTACGAAAAGGAAAACTTTCAAATGATTTTGTTCACGTCAATAACGCACTAATGAACAACCCTGTATAAGGAAGAAAGGAGACGATAGAAGAGTTTTACAACCATTCAGAAAAAGTACCAACAGCAAGACTAAAAATAGCCAAAACAAGACTTTTCTTAATCTAGTTTACGCAGCAATATCTTCGCCTATAAAGGAAGAGACAGAAAAGTTCTACAAAGATTTAGAGGAGCTAATACATAGAGAACCAATGATATCAAATTATATTCTAGTAAGGGGATGTTGTATCACCAAAACAGGACAGAAAGAAAGAGGTGACGGGACCGTAACAGATCCATATCAACATGGGTCTAGAAACGAACCAGGAAGGGCCCTAATTAATTTTGCAATAAAATATAAACTTTATATTATGAATACCTTTTTTAAAAGATGCACCAGCAGAAGATGGACATGGAAATCGCCAAATGGAATGTATACAACAAAATTGACTATATTTCTAGCAACAACAAAGAAATAAATATAAAATACCTAATGGTAAGATCTCTGATAACCATAAAAATGGACAAAAAACTACAAACTTTAAAAAAAAGCAAAGAAATAAATCCAGTTAAATACAGAGAAAATGTTCAAACAATTTCAAGACAGAAGACGTACAAATAAAAGAAAAAAAGAATACAAGAAATGTACAACCACGTAGAACCCACGCTGAGAAAGGCAAGAAAAAATGCACAAAGTCAGCAAGAAACTATCAAAGAACAAAAATGGTTAGACAAAATGAAAAAGGCAATAAAGCAACAAGCAGAGCTGAAAATGAGATCAGGAATATTAAATAGAAACGAGTGTTGCGAAGTTAACAAATTAACTAAACCAGAAATACAAAAGGACATTAGAAAAGGGTAAGTAAAAGCAAAAAATACAAACTATAATAGAAGAAATGGGGTCGACTAAACAAACAAAAAGGGAATAAAGAATGGCTGAAACAGAATGACTTACATAAAAATGGCAATACCAAGATAGAGGATGATGAAGTGATGAACAATGAATGGTCAGTAATAAAAGGAGGACCAAAATTAGCCATAAACAATTTAATGAAAGACGAGGTTCTAGGAGGTGATGGTATAACTAATAAACAAATTAAAAATGCAACACCGGAAATGCCCCAACTCATAAGAATATTGTTCAACGAAACCCTAAAAAGAGAAATGCTAGTAACCCGATGGAACAAATCAATATATAATATTGCTATTTAAGACGGGAAAAAGGAACTCACACAGAATTACAGACCAATTATCTTATCCCCATGTACATGTAAACTGTTCACGACCATACTCAAAAATAAGATTAAAATTAAGTTAGATCGTGACCATAAATTTACCATTCGTTTCCAATTAACTCCGAGATAATTCTTCGTTGATTTTGGTTTGGTGCCAGACATTGCATGCAGATTCTGCAAGGTTTGATAGCGAAGTCACACTGGTAACATTGGCTTAACATCTTCATTCACATCGAATGCTGTATCCATGTCGACACACACAGGTTCTGCTGTAGTAAACAATTATTCTTTGTTATTTGCCTATTTAAAACGCAAGAGTAGATGTGAGTAAACAATTTAGAAGTACTAAAATGTAATTGTATAAATACGGAAATATACCTCACCTTTATAGAAAAGAGTAACAGTAAAAATATTATTAGTGTTAGTCAAATACTTTTTTAACAACGCTTTGTTATCTTGAACAATTCGGAAGTCTGTCAAAATATTCGTTCAGGTTGAGTAACTTAAGAAGTGTTTATGTCTTTTGAACTACTTTCCATCCTTATACAAGATGAATCAAAGAATAGTGTTTTTACCAACTATTGATGTGAAGGCGGTGTCAACTCGGTTACAAATGTTCACAGATCAAACGAAGCGAAATTAAAATTTTTGTAGCTTGAATCTTATCTCAATTTACTTAATATGTAATAATAAGAATACTGCCTTTCGTTGAAGTATTCGTTATACAGGATGACCATTAACATTTGGATGGTTAAAAGTCCTGCAATCCATTCTTCCGGTATTATCTCTTCTTTCCATATCTTGTTTAGGACACATTGAAGCATTTTAACAATTATTTCCGCTCTCGCCTTGACTAACTCCCCAATGATAATTATTATTGTCGCCCTTTAACTGTCAGCTTCTAAAGATGATTTTAATTTAATATCTCAGAAACCATAAGTGATAAAATGATAAAATTTGGTATATATAATATCTTTGTCATATTTTATCAGATAAAATTAAAATAATTCAAATAACTTATCCAGGGGTGTCTCTAGCGAACAGTGCGAAGGGTTAATTTACCTCTAACTTTTTTGTCAGTAATTTTTTAAATGTTTTTATTGAAAATTATGATAAATAAGGGTCTAGGACACTTCGCCCAAAGTCCATATCGCCCAACGCTACATTATGCCCACAACGCCCAAAATTACTAGAGGGACACAACGCCCAACGCGACCACATTGCCCAATTCTGAATAGGACCACAACGCCCAAAATGTCCACAACGCCCAAAGTTAGGACAGGGACAGAACGCCCAACGTGACCACATCGCCCACTTTTAAATAACCGTAAATTTTCCTTCGGCTAAGCTCGGCCCCTTGCCTATTTACTGATCTACTAATATTTAACATATGTGGGGAACATAACATCCAACGTGACCACATCGCCCCATTCCAAACTCTCCACAATGCCCACAACGCCCAAGTTAAGACAGGGACAGAACGCCCAACGTGACCACATCGCCCAATTCCAAACTCTGCACAATGCCCACAACGCCCAAAGTTAAGACAGGGACAGAACGCCCAACGTGACCACATCGCCCAATTCCAAACTCTCCACAATGCCCACAACGCCCAAAGTTAAGACAGGGACAGAACGCCCAACGTGACCACATCGCCCCATTCGATATGCCCACAACGCCCAAAGTTAGGACAGGGACAGAACGCCCAACGTGACCACATCGCCCAATCTGAACTTACCGTTGTAGAATCATCGTCCAACTACAAAAGTAGTAGATACAGGTTATATTATTAAGATCTGTATGACATTTTGCATGTACAGGATCGTCGCATGAAAATGATAAATTCTACTGTAACAAGTGTAACACTGTTATTTTTGAAGATATCGGAATATTAACAGATGCTTTATGGACTAACTTTTAACAAGGAATTCATTACTTTTATCAACAAAAAAAATCAACCATCGCATTACAGAGATATAGCTATCAACTTTGTTGTTTTTTATGAAACAACTTACCTATATATTATTGTATATTCTGATTCTTAATTTTTTCATGCTTTCATCTACATAAACATATAAGCTATATATCTGTAATGCGAAGCTCGATTGTTACCTATTTTGAATCTAACATTGTCTTGTGATGACCCTGTACATATACTGTGCCCTGGAATGTTTTTAACCATAAGGAGCTTTATTAAAAAAATTCACTTTGTTTGATACCATGGTTGGTTATAATTACCTAGTTTTGAATTTTTAACAAGGAATTTTTTGGCGAAAAGGAAAATGTATACCTAATAAGTTATTAACACTTTATTTGATAGAAAGTGATACGAAATGCTTTTTTCCTTATTATTTATTTTTTTTATTTTAAGTTTTTTTACAATATAAGATACAATTTATTTAATTTTAGTAACTAATTTTAGGTGCTAACAACACGCATATATTGTTCGATTCTAACCCTACAAAGCGGACATATAGAATAATTAACGGCGATCCCGTCGTCAATATCCGGTGGTTCGTGTGCAATGTCACGGGCTTGCCATTCCCCGGAGCATTCGTCACATAAACCAAAATGGGCACATGGTAGAAGTACCGTTGTAGGAATTTTGGTTTTGCAAATTATGCAGATCGGAGTATCCGATCGCCCCGTATCTACCCGTTCTCTTTCTTCACCTTCACCTTCCCCTTCCCTATTTTCTTCCTCCTCATCCTCGTCGTTTTCTAGACCGGCATCTACAATAGAATTAAAACATAAAATTTAGTTAGTACCTATGTTTGAAATTTGTTATTACTGGGAATACGCATTGGTGCATAGGCCAAATTTGAACCTTATTGAGATAATAAATATAATATAAGAAAAAACTTACACGTTACACGAAATTCTTCGGGAATGTCACCTGCCAACGTTTCCGAGAGCGGTTCTTCTTGCATTTCTCCTTCATTGATGTTTTCGTTGTTAAAGGACTGTCGCAGAATTCCTTGCACACAACTGCTTATCATATTTAGGAAGGAGCCGACGCCTACCTCCCCGTCTTCAAACATTTTTGTCGTTCTTTTTATTCGTTCGTTGTTCGAACGATATTTTCGTTTCGGGATAGATCTTATTGCGAGGCCTATAAATGATCGCAACTCCCTCACCGTGGCTGCGCTAATATTCCGAATGGCATCTGAAATGTAACATTTTACATAAAGTATGTAATAGTTTCACTTTCTGTTTAAACAAAAAAACTACCTGTGAACTCCCAGATATTGGGCCCCCTTACTCTTAGACTGCGTTCCAGCGAAGCATGGAAAGACTCGCTGTCGTTATTTGTTCGGCGTGGTCTGTTGTACACTGAAATAGCGTCTACGCCCACTTTTCCCATCCACCGTCTTCGATGATAACTGAAAATGAATGAAGAACATTGGAATATATTTTAATACATATGAGGTTCACTTCTTGCGTACCTCATAAGCGGTTCAAACTCATTAAGCAGGTTGTTATCCCTTAAGAAATTCTGGATATACACCACGCCATCCTCAATTTTATTGGGTGGTAGCAATGGCAGGCTCATAATATATATTTAATGCCCGTTTAGATAATGCGCTTCCAGAAATGAATGGCCGCATGCCTAATGTTCCGGCCTGTCGCATAATGGCCTAGAATAAAATACTTAAATGCATCAAAGCAAATTAAGAATATAATTTTTCTATAAAGGATTTTACTGATTTCGGTTTCTTACCTGGCAGTAGTGAAAAAAGCACCCTGATGCAGTTGAGCTTGGAAAATTTTTTTGGATGCATTTTATCAACGCAGATTC
>JABXWE010037980.1:0-16422 GCA_014611495.1 Limonius californicus
TAAATGTCACTTATATATTTATTTTGACGCATGAGAATAGACAGTTTTTAGAAATTATTTATTAGGTATTGATATTACAAATCTTTTGGATAAATGTTGATATTAATCGTACATTTCGTATTGTTACTTATATTTACTCCTGAACTAAAGTGTCAAACATTTTTACTTTTCTTTGACACAAAATTATTTATCATTTATCTCATTTCCATGGTAACATGAAAGCCGGCCGTCTTTCTATTTACGACGAAAATTATTATTTTTAAAATTTCATCAATAATTATTAAGGACTCTACACAATTGCACAAAAAATGTTGTGTACACTGCGGCCGCGTCATTCTTTAACGTCCTCGAGGTTGCCTTGCCTCGGCCGCAAGCGGCCTCGGCGGCAATCTTCCTCTCGGTACGTTAAAGAATGATTTCGCGGCCTAAGTATACAAATAACTAATATCTCAAGTTAAAGCTGGAAAAGAAGGCCTGTCTCGAACTGCAACTCATTTTTTCAAGCCATTAGGTTTCGACTTTAAATTGATACTTAACTTAATGAAAATCACACAATTGTGGTGCCTTGAATTTAATCTAACTCAACTTAAACAAACTTAACATTTCACACGAATGGAATGTTTTTGAGTTCAAACTGGCGATTTCAAATCTTTACATAACCTAAACCGAAGTTTTTGAATCACGAGCTACCCTAACTAAAATTAATATAATTATAACTCAATCGAACACTCCTTCAATAAAGAAATAGTAGTAGGTAGTAGCGTATAAGTTTAACTGCAGCCACCGCACGGAAAGAAAGTTTCCATTGCCGAGTGTACTTTTTTTTTCTCCTTCATTCATACTACCTCTTCCTCCCTGGAACAGCTTCCTCATTACTTCAGGGGGGGATTGCCGAGTGTACTAGGCCGCGATGTTTTGTCTCGCTTCTTTATTTACGCATTTTGCGGCTTCAGCTGAGTGGGTCAATCTATAATCCAAGAAGAATCTCGACAACTTTTTCTCTTTATTTTTGTACTTTTTTTTGAACAATTGGTTTTTATGATCTTCCATAATTTTTGTTCGTGCTCCCCTCTTTCTCGTGAATGCGCACTGTCTGTTTATTTTTTCTCTTGTTGGTCTTCTTTGGCCTGTTTTTCTACTGCGGTCAACCTCTTTGGGCGGTATGCCAAATAAAAAAAATAAGCACAAATTCTTTTATTAGTTTTTGCGTATAATATAGTGAGAACAATAGCGAAGAAAGACTAAAAATTGACGGGGAACCGCCATGCGTGCCTTTTATATATCTGGGCCGCCTAATATTCGAACGTTCCTGCTGCTTCTAGCCGTTGTAGGGCCGGTGGCGCGCGTACATAGATCAAAAAGATAACCGCGGCGTGCGACCGTGGTAGCTTTTGTATACAGCTCAAAGGACTGCCGCCGCCAAAATAATACATAGTGCCCTCTTTTGACGGCCCACGGCGTTTGATATTCATAGTAAACAACTGCACTGGTAATTACTGAGGTTTTTCGAAGGTTATTAAGCTCTTTTTCATTTTGTTATGTTTTGAATATTGGGACTCATAGATTGTGGCCATTATTTAGTCTGCGACTTCAGTAAAGTTTTATCTTTGAGGGGAAGGCTTGCGGTCCGCATACTATTGCTAGGTGGGTCTCACGCGTCCCATGGGCCGCGGGTTGGCAGCGCCCCTGCTTTAACGTCTTTCTCTTGTTCATGTGAGGGATTTTTTTTGAATTTTCCATTTAATCATGACGCTGTTTGTGGGCGATAGATAGTTCTTTTGTCACCTCATGGTTTGCATTCAAAAATTCGACGCTAAACACTACGCGGACTTTGTTTTGATTCAGCTTCTACTGTTCTGTAATGTTTCACTTGCTTTTGATTTTTCTTCCTGTCTTATTTTTCCTTTTTTTTTATATGGTTTTCTCCTTTTAAAGCCACGTTTAAATTTTTAAGTTGAAGTACTCTTTTACCATGCACTTTTGTGTACAACAGGACGATTCCCTTTAACATATGCTAACCTAAAGTAACCTATTCCAATTACCTAAACTCTATTTGTTGAACATTGAGCTAGAACGTAAACAAACGCTTGATGGGTGCGTTGATTTACCGCATTGTGTATTTACGTAATATTCCCTGCGTTTCTAAATTAACGTTGGCGCCGTCAGAATTATTTTTTAGAAGAATCGGTGGTTGTGAAAAGAACCATTTTTTTAAAGTAAAGGTGTTTTATGGACTTGGAGACATCTGCATTACAAATATTGACGTAAAAGCAATCCGCTGTTAAGTAGTCCAATGCGTGGTTTACAAATAGGTGCATCATGTTAAATCCTGCAATCCATTAATTAGACACAAATAAATACATAATAGTAAAAGCATTAGAGGAATAATAAACACTTAATTATTAACAATTAATATAATATAATAATAATTATCTGCTGTGTTTAACTAACGGCAAACTATTTACTGTATTTCGTCCCGAAAGAAAAAATTCGTGAACCTACACAGAAATTTACCAAGCTCAGAAATGCAAGTTTGGCAATAAGTTTCGCATATTGTACAGTCTGTAAAATCTCAGGATTTTCTTCTAACTTCGAATTATACAATTTTACTATTAATTATTTTTCATTTAAAGTGTTAGGACGCCTCCTACGATTACACGTTTCTGAAACAACTTGCTCCATTTTAGGAAAATTAGCACCAGGCACTGTACAAACGTTCCGAAAACCGATAAGCGCTGCTCAAAAAGCACACAAACTTAACCCGGTAATTACGAGTGCAAAGTAAAGGTTTCGAGCGCCAATTACTCCTTAAGTAATGAGGCATTCGCGTTATCTAGCGTAGACCAATCACAGAGCGCGCTCAGGTGAGTCAACACGTGCGTTTGTTGACGTCCGAGTTCAATGCTCAACAAATAGAGTTTAGTTAACTTTCAAATGTTAAATTCATATCTTAATCTTAAAATTTGAAGTCAAAACTTATAAGAAAAATAAATATAGGCTCATCTACGCTTCCACCATCTACTCCTGCAATTACTCAATTGTTTTAGTTATCTTTGGTAACCTCTTCAACTGAACCAAGCCCAGAACCATTGTTCGACCTCCATGACTTGCATGGTCAAGCAGCATTACACGTGGCAGCTAGATTGGGGCAAGCACAAGTCGTGAAAGTGTTGCTAGAAGCCGGAGCTGATCTAGATCAAGCGGACGCTGATGGCTGGACACCACTTAGAGCAGCTGCGTGGGGAGGACACACCGAGGTTGTGGAATTGCTCGTTAAGCATGGTTGCACGCTTGACAGTGTCGATGCGGAAAATCGGACTGCTCTCAGGGCAGCTGCCTGGTCAGGCCACGAAGAGATTGTTAAGATTTTGTTGGAACACGGGGCAAATGTTAATCTTACTGATCACGAGGGTCGCACAGCCTTAATCGCCGCTGCTTATATGGGTCATGCTGAAATTGTAGAGCATTTGCTAAATCATGGTGCTGATATTAATCATGCAGATGCTGATGGTCGTACGGCCCTGTCAGTAGCAGCTTTGTGTGCGCCTCGTACTCCTGGTGCCAATGTCGTTGCAACTTTGCTTGAGAGAGGAGCTACTGTTGATCACAAGGACAAGGAAGGAATGACTCCTTTGCTGGTAGCATCTTTTGAAGGACATAAGTGAGTTCATTTTGACGCAATATATCTTGATCATCTACCGTAGTATAAAGTTAGGTTACGATAGTTTATGTCATAAACTACCCTAACCCTAATTTAAACTACCCTTATCTAATTAAATCTAATCTGAAGTGAACTGAACTCGACCTTATAATATGATCTTAATGTATGACTTTAACTCTCTCAACTTATCCCAGTCTAATCAAATCTAATCTGAACTGAACTCAATTCAACCTTGATTGAACCTAATTTAACTGACCCCTAGGCAACCCTAACTTTATATGATCTGAAGGTAACCGGTCTTTAACTATCTCAACTTAACACAGACTAATAAAATCTAACCTGAACTGAACTCAATTCAACCTTGACTGAACTTAACTGACTCCTAGGCAACCCTAACCTTATATAATCAGAACGTAATCTGAGTTTTACTATCTTCACTTAACCCGGTCTAATCAAGTCTATTCTGAACTGAACTCAATTCAACCTTGACTGAACTTAACTGACTCCTAGGCAACCCTAACCTTATATAATCAGAACGTAATCTGACTTTTACTATATTAACTTAACCCGGTCTAATCAAGTCCATTCTGAACTGAACTCAATTCAACCTTGACCGAACTTAACTGACTCCTAGGCAACCCTAACCTTATATAATCAGAACGTAATCTGACTTTTACTATCTTAACTTAACCCGGTCTAATCAAGTCCATTCTGAACTGAACTCAATTCAACCTTGACTGAACTTAACTGACTCCTAGGCAACCCTAACCTTATATAATCAGAACGTAATCTGACTTTTACTATCTTAACTTAACCCGGTCTAATCAAGTCCATTCTGAACTGAACTCAATTCAACCTTGACTGAACTTAACTGACTCCTCGGCAACCCTAACCTTATATAATCAGAAGGTAATCTGACTTTTACTATCTTACCTTAACCCGGTCTAATCAAGTCCATTCTGAACTGAACTCAATTCAACCTTGACTGAACTTAACTGACTCCTAGGCAACCCTAACCTTATGAACTCAATGTAACCTGACTTTAACCTTCTCAACTTACTCTGAAGTGAGCTGGTCAGCCTCTAATCTAACATGATTTTAATTTAACCTAGTTTAAACTAATCTAACCAACCCTGACCTAATTTAAAAATTTAACATACACTAACCGAACATAATTTTAACCATACTTAATTAACTTAATTTTGATATGGTGACATAAGTGAATTATTTTACCAACCCATTCTTAAGATGTACCGCTTATACATATTGCAGAGAGGTGTGCGAACTCCTGCTTGAAAGTGAAGCAGACGTTGACCATTGTGATCATGGAGGAAGGAGCCCTCTTTGGGCGGCTGCGAGCATGGGTCATGCTCCAGTGGTGGCGCTTCTGTTGTTTTGGGGTTGTTGCATCGATTCAATGGATTCTGAAGGGCGGACTGTTCTCTCGGTTGCAGCTGCTCAAGGTTTGTTGCTACATATCTATTCGACAGTTGATGATAATTTTTTATTCCAGTACTAATCAAATTTTTGAGTGTTGTTCTGTAATGTTGTAGGTTGTGTAGAAGTTGTGAAACAATTGCTGGATCGGGGTTTGGATGAACAGCACCGGGACAACTCGGGTTGGACTCCGTTACATTATGCAGCTTTCGAAGGTAAATTTGGCTTTGTTGAGCAAAAAGTCCATCTAAAGTTGGTATTTGTCACACTAACATCATATAATTCTCGATTTTATGGAATGGCTGCCCATTTCATGAAGTGAAATAATAATACCTTCATGAAATGGGTAATTTCTATTAAACCCATCTGAAGTTTAGTCGATTTTTAACTTGTCTGTACTTAATGTAATCCAACTCAATCTTATACAAACTAAGTTTAAGTTAACCTAAGCTAATTTTAGTTTGATATAGTTTGAACCAACCTAATCTGGTTTAATTTAGCTTGTCCAAACTTCTTCTAGTTCAGCCTAGTTTAGTGATGTAATTTTAATTTCATATAACTTAAACATTCCTAAATTAGACTAAACTTGTAACACAGCTAATCTAACCTAAGTTTCTTAAAGCTAACCTAGTTTTCATAAGTCTGAACTAATTTTTTTTAAATTAAGTTTAGATTTGGTTAACTAAAGTAAGCTTACATTAATATAGTTATCTTTAGTTGGGTTAGGTTAAGATTACTTTATATGTGAATATAATGTTTGTGGGTGCGATACATTTATGCGAATCTTGATCCCTTTCTGTCTATCTCTAATATGGTACACAATTTTAATCTTTTTTTTAACCAAAGGTCATCAAGACGTTTGTGAAGCTCTCTTGGAAGCAGGTGCCAGAATTGATGAAGTTGACAATGAAGGCAAGGCTCCGCTTGTGTTGGCCGCCCAAGGAGGCCACACCGCTTTAGTCAATTTATTCTTGGACAAATACAATGCCCCCTGTGACCAAAGACCGCACGATGGTAAAACTGCCCTGAGGTCGGTCTCAGTTTTCAAGTCAAACGAAAACCTACATCAATGTTTTCTTTTAGATTGGCTGCTCTGGAAGCTCATTATGATGTAGTGCAAATCTTAATAACCCACGGTTCTGGCCTAGATTCAAAAGATGCTGATGGGCGTAGCACTTTATATGTCTTGGCGTTGGATAATCGGTTGGTTATGGCAAAGTTTTTTATACAACAAGGAGCTGATGTCGAGACAAGAGATCTTGAAGTAAGTTTTAGTGATGTCAAACAGAAATAAGATCAAAATATGTATACAGGGTATGTTATTAATATGTGATTCTCCTTGATTATTGAAACTATCAAGAAATACATTTTGAGTTGGGTTGAGCTGCAGCAACCTAAACTTACGTTTTTCTAAATTGAACATCCTATATACTATTACAATTTTATATTTGTCATAGACAAAAGAGTAGAATAGTACAGGATTGTAAGACGTTCAAATCTATATCTTTTAGGCTATCTATTTGTATAAAATGTTTGATCTTAAAAATTATGAAGTCAGTTGCAACATAATTCTAATGTACTACACAGGGTGATTGCTGTATACAAATAGTGTATAAATTCTAGAGATTTTTAAATGAAAGTTCCTACTTTGTGATATTTAAAATTCCATTAAATTAACTTTCATTAAATATTAGATATTGCACATCTAAAATTCATTCTATATTGAACAGTTTATTGGTAATTTTTCAAATTTTGTTGCTTAGAAATGACTTATGAAATGACAAACCAAAGCATATTCAAAGAGCATTTTGAGGTTTCTCCATTTTTCCAGATTAAAATAAATATCTACCTGTAAGTAATTAACTGAAATCAGTTTAAAAACGTCATGTAAATTGCTTAAATAACTTGTAATATTACATTACAATAAAATGCAGCAAGGAAAACAATACCGTAGAAGAAAGTATTTAAAAACATGGTATAATGAAGAGTGCAGAGAAATGACAGAGATGGTGAGTGAAGTAAAGAGGAGAATGCTAAAGGAGAAAACAACAACTATTGAAGAACAATTTAAGAAGTTCAGGAGGAAGCAAAGAAGTTCTATAGAAATAAGAAACGAAAATATCAAGAAGATATGATAAAAGAAATAGAAGAAACGACATTAAAACATTCTATAAGAAGATGGGAATTACAAGGCAAGGATATCAACTGAAAATACATATTTGCAAGAACCAAAATGGAGATTAACAGAAGGAACAGGAAGAGTAATAAGAAGATGGGAAGAATACTATAAAGAAACAATGGGAAAAGAGGAGAACGGACAAAATAGCAGTAACTTTACAAAAACAGAAACAACACAACAAAACGAAGAGGATACGCCAACAATAGAAGAATGCACTGAAATAATAACATGAAAATAATAAAAGTCCGGGAAATGATAATATACAAAGTGAGTTAATAAAATTTAGAAGACAACAGCTAATAGAAAGAATTTATAAAATAATATGTGAAGTGAAGAGAGGAAGATCTTAAGAAGAATCTGCGGAGGAGTTAAAGAAGGGGGAGAGTGGAGAAGGCGGACAAATGAGGAAATATACAAACTCTCTAAAGATACCACAATAATAACCGTAATAAAACAGGCAAAATTATGATGGCTGGGACACGTACAGAGAATGGGAGAGGGCAGAACTCCAAAATGGAATTTTTAGAGAGACACTAGAAGGCATAAACCTTAGAGGACGACCACAAAAAGAATGGTATCAAAATGTGAAAGAAGATATGCTGAGAGTGGATCAATGGGAAAAACTAGGAAGGGAAAGAAAAGACTAGAGAAAAGTTATAGGAAAAGCCAAGGACTGTAATGAACTGTAGAGCTCATATACAGTATATACACTAACTTTTGAACGCCTTGATATTTCTTCACAAAATTCATATATATTCAAATATTTATCCAAAAAAAAATGACACATGATTGAAAATAACAAGTTTATGGAAAAAAGAAGGCCCCCGGTAATATTTACGATTTGCGCTTCGGATATGTTGCTGGCCTTGTCGAGGACAACAACTTCTCCTTATGGCACTTTCCCGTAGCTCGTATCGTTCGGCCGCCAGGGGCGTCCAAAGTCGAAACACGAATCGACGTCAGCCCGTGTCCACGTCATCGCAGCGGGTCGGTCGTGAACTCAATCTGTTCGCATAAGTACGGCGCATCGACGGCAAGTTCTAACATCCGCGAAGGGGAAGCGGGGGATGTTGAAACG
The DNA here is from genome assembly GCA_014611495.1 of Limonius californicus. NCBI lineage: Eukaryota > Metazoa > Arthropoda > Insecta > Coleoptera > Elateridae > Limonius > Limonius californicus. The sequence goes on from JABXWE010037980.1 coordinate 8,356, forward strand.
TCGGAAAAAAAACGTAAAAATCGGCATGAAAACTTAGCCGATAAATTATTATATTTTGTAATTTCAAGAATTATTCCATTTTCGTACCTTTATAATCCTTTTTTTTTCTAAGGGTAGTGGCCCTGTTGGCAGTCCTTCTTTTTATGTTGATGTTTACAATAGTCCATAACAGTGTTTTGTGTATTTAATGGTATTGTATTACATTTTGTTTTTATGCCCAGAACTTCTTGTCTCGAAATTTAGATTTATACCTCCACATTTTTCCAATCAACCACTTCTTTAATACAAATTGCCAAACACCACTAATCGCATGTTCATCTCAAACGGACACTAATGTTAACATTGGCATAGAAATTTTCCTCACACTGATCTATACAACCTGATATTGCATTGTACTCTTTCTTGTGTGGGACAGTAAACCAACACAAGAGACAGTTATTTTTACAACATTTATTGATAAAATTTACGAAGGCCATTCATTGCATAGAAAAGCAACAGTGTCAGCCATGTTGACATTATTAAATTTTATTTAATTGCTGATGCTATTTTAGGGTCGCACACCCTTGCATGTTTCATCCTGGCAAGGGCACACGGAAATGGTAGCACTACTGTTAACATGTGGACATGCTCAAGTGGATGCTGTCGACCTTGAGAACCGCACGGCGCTACATTCTGCCAGCTGGCAAGGCCACCATGAGATTGTTAAGTTGCTTCTGGAGAATGGAGCCATTCCGGATCACACCTGTAACCAAGGAGCAACGGCTTTAGGTAACCATTTGCTCCTTGTTTATTAACTTCGATTAATTGAAGATAAATCTAGGAATCGCGGCTCAGGAAGGCCATGAACTCTGTGTGGTGGCTTTGTTAGAGCACGGGGCTGATCCCAACCATTCGGATGCGTGTGGTAGAAATGCTCTGAGGGTGGCAGCCAAGTCCGGCCATAGGGGGGTTGTTCGGTTGTTGGAAGAGTACAACATGCGGTGCCATAAAATAGCCCATACAAGTAGTAGCGCCAATTCTATAACATCAGGTGAGTATTTTATTTTTGTATTTGATAGGATTGGATTAGGTCAGTAGACGACGGAGACTATTTGTTTAAAAATGGATACAGAACTAATATAATTTGCCTTAAAATTCTTAAATAAATATACAGGGTGAGTTACTGAACGAGGTCATGGTGGTGGTTTACAATACACAAAGATTCTTCAAGTAGTAGATGTATGGGACTATGAATATCACAGAATTCGTGTAGTATTTTTTTAGACTACCATATAGTCTGTTCCTGGGAACGGTCTACTAAGTTTTTTAGTTGATGCGATTCTAATTCAGTTTAAATGAGTCATTTTTAGTGCATTCTTGGTGGTGTAACTCTGTAATCAAAAGAATATTTCATTGTCCATTTAACTCACTTTAAAACAGTTTTAAAAATAAGTTCAAGGAATATACCCACAGAATTGCAAATAATAGTTCTCGCTTGACTTTTGGAGAATAAAGACATGCGGCGGTCTGCTTCTCCGAGATATTAAATAACGTGAACGCGCGCTGACCCCTGTGGTCAAGTGCATAGATAATTAGTATTGTGCTTATCCACGTTTATCAGTAAAGCGTAAGTTTATTTTAGGTTTAAATTTAAAAATAAACTAAACTAAGTCATTCAATGGAACATTATGTTCCCTATACAAGCAGGTTAATCTACGGGTATGTAACTAATCTACCTGGCAATCAACCACCAATTCAATATCAGCAATATCAGATACAACAGGGCAGTCAGCAAATCTTCCAACCCCAACTATCGTTCCCAAACCCTACAAATAATCAATTTTTTGTAAATACAAATATTTCATTCCCTAATTATGACCATAATGTATCAACCAAGAATTCATTTAAAATAACAATTGAAGAGGTAAATACGTCGTTGAAGAAACACCGGTCAATAATCAGCCCTGGTAAGTTGTTAAGAAAAAAAGAAGACTGAGCAGATCAACGGAAAGTATAGTGTTAAATCAACCATCTATCAGCACCAAAAACAGATATGAACCCATAGCGAGACTACCTCCTACTAATGAAGACCCAAATCAAATGCAAACAGATAACAATGACAACAGCAGAAAGGTGCCAAAACCACCCCCGCATTACGAATCATCACGGCATGATGGAACACATTGCAACAGTTGCAGCAAGTGAACAATACTATACAAGAACACTAGGAAATAACACAGTCAAAATTAATGCGCACACACCAGACACGTACAGACAAATTAACAGACACCTAAAAATCGAAAACGTAATCCACCATACATATCAACCTAAGGATGAGAGAGCTTACAGAATAGTCATTAGATACATTCATCATTCAATACCTACCGAAGATATCATGGCTGAATTAGAAAAAGCAGGTCACCAAATACGAAACATAATGAACATAAGACCTAAGGTAACCAAAGAACCATTGTCACTTTTCTGTGTTGACCTTGAACCCAGCGAAAATAGCAAGAGAATATTTGAAATAGAATTCCTTTGCAACAGTAAAATTAAGGTGGAACCACCACACAAAAAAACAGGAGTTATACAATGTACAAGGTGTCAGAACTACGGCCATTCCAGAACCTACTGTACTGGACAATTATTCTTAAAGGCTATACATTCCCATAGAAATTGAAGCCGCCCCTAGGGGCGCTTTTGATTGTTTCAGTGTTGGTGGTGCGTCACTCCACTACACTACACTACACTACACTACACTACACTACTTCACTACACTACACTACACTACACTACACTACACTACACTACACTACACTACACTACACTACACTACACTACACTACACTACACTACACTACTTCACTACACTACTTCACTACACTTCTGCTCTCTTTTTTCTCTCTTTTTTCTCTCTTTTCCTTCCTTCTCTTATAAATTGATGTGTCTTGCTGCTTTTCTCACAATTTTCTTCCATTCTCTTCTGTTTCTCATTTTCTTTCCCCATCCTGTGACTCTCATTCTTTTTAAGTCTTCCACTACTTGTTCTTCCCAGCGTACTTTTGGCCTCCCCCTTGGTCTCGTTTGTGGCTTCCACTGTGTCATCTTTTTCCCTACTTTCTCCTCACTCATTCGATTTATATGCCCGTACCACCTTATTCTTTTGGATTTTATTACTCTGACTATATTCTCGTTTTCTAATATTTCTTCCACCTCTCTATTTGTTAGTCTCCTATATTGTTCTTCGTTTATCTTCTTTCCTCCAAATATCTTTCTTATTATTTTCCTCTCAAAAACCTTCAGCTTCTCTTTGTCTCTTTCTGTGAGGCACATAGTTTCCGCCGCATACGTCACCACCGGTCTTATCACTGTTCTGTATACTCTTAATTTCATCTTCTTACTTATCTTTGTGTTATTCATTATCATTTTGTGTCCGTAGTATGCTTCATAGCCCGACTGTATCTTCTGTTCTATCTCTTCCCTTCCACTGTTCTTTCTATTTATTATTGTCCCTAAGTATTTATAACTTTCTACTTCTTCTATATTATAGTTTCCTATTGTTATTACTCTGTTGTTAACTCGTTCCTTTTTTCTTGTAATTTTCATGTACTTGGTTTTCTCTTGGTTTATTTCTAAACCTCTTTCTTTTGCTTCTTTACTTATCATCTCCATTGCATCTTCCAAACTTTTCCTATCCCTTGCTATCAGTGCTATGTCATCGGCATATGCAACCACTTGTATCGATTTTTCTATTATTGTTCCTTTAATTTCGCATTCATTCATTATTCCTTCAATTGCAATATTAAACAGTGTTGCCGATAATCCATTTCCCTGTCTTACTCCTTCATATATTTCTATTTTTCTGTTAATCCTTCATGTGTTAGTACTTCTGCTTTCGATCTTTCCATAGTCATGTTTATTACTCTTATCAGTTTTTTAGGTATCCCCATTTTAATCGCATCTCTTTTAATCAATCCTCTTTTAACTGTATCGAATGCCTGCCTGTAGTCTATAAATACTATTTCCACCCCTATGTCTTGTTCATAGCACTTTTCTACTATTTGTTTCAGCGTATGGGTTGCATCTATTGTTGACCGCCCTTGTCTGAATCCATTCTGGTACTCTCCTATTCTTTCCCCTGTAAACTTATTTAACTTTTTTAATATTAATAATGTTGTTAGTATCTTATACACTAAATTCAATAGGGTTATCCTTCTATAATTTTCAGCGTCAAGTCTCCTTTCTTTGGTATTGGTATTATAATTCCGGACCTCCACTCCTCGGGCATTTCCTCTTTCCTCCATATTTGCTTCATTAATACGTAGATCCTTTTTTTGACTTCCTCTCCTCCTTCCTTCAGCATTTCGCCGCATATACTGTCTGGTCCTGCTGCTTTTCTTTTCTCAAATTTTTTATTACCTCGCCAACTTCTTCTTCTGATGGTTCTTCTACTTCTACTCCTCCTTCTTCTTCTTCTTCTTCGCCGCTCCTCGCTTCGTTTTTTTCCTTCTTTGTGGCTTCTTTCATATGTCTTTCCCATTCTTTCTTGTCTATATTAACCGTTGTTTTTCTTCTCCTTTTTTGTTTTCTAATTTCCTGGTATAATCTTATGTTATTTTTACTATCTTTTTCTATCTCGTTCATCATGTCGTCAATCCACTCCTGTTTTTTGTTTCTTATTACTCTTGCTGCTTCTTTCCTTATTTGTTTGTATTCTTCATAGTCATTCTCTCTGATAGTTCTTATCCATTTTAATCTTTTCTCTTTCTTCCTTTTTTATTAGTATTTCACGTTGCTCGCCATACCAATCTTTTCTGTATTGTTCCCTTCTTCTGCTGTTTCGAGTATCTTATTTTTTATGTTCACCCATGTTGTTTCTATATTGTTATTTTCCTTCTCTTTGTTTAGCTGCTTCTTTAATTCTTTTTCATACTCTCTTCTTTTTTCTTTGTTCTGTAGTGTTTCTATGTTCCATTTTCTTTTTAGACTTCTTTCCTGTCTGTTCTTTACTACTCTCAGTTTTACTTTCGCTATTACCATTTGGTGGTCCGTATCTACACTTGTCCCTCTATAGGTTCTTACACCTTGTATCATTTTTTGCTCCTTCTTTTTAATTATGATATGGTCGATTTGGTTTCCTTCGGTCTTTCCTGGCAGTAATTATGTCGTTTTATGTTCCTTCTTATGTTGAAATATTGTGCTAGGTAGTATCATATTCATTTGGGCTGCTAGGTTGCATAGCCTCATTCCATTATCTGTGGTTTTGTCATGTATGGTATGTTTCCCTGTCACCTTCCTTATGCACTCCTCCTTCCCTATCTTAGCATTAAGGTCTCCTGCTATTATTATTGTGTCGTGTTTCGGTACTCTTTCACATACTTCTAATTTTTCATAGAACTTGTCTTTTTCCGTTTCTGTTGCCACTTCTGTGGGTGCGTATGTATTTATTATTGTAATGTTTGCTATGTTATTTTTTATTCGCAGATACGATATTCTACCATTTACTTTCTTAAATTCTGTTATTCTTTTCTTTACCTCTCTATTTACCATAAACGCAGTTCCATTATTTCCTTGTTTTTTTCCCTCCATACACCATTGTAAATTTTTCTTTCTCTATTCTTCCTTCTCCTTTTCATCTTATTTCTTGTAGTGCCAATATTCCTATTTTGCATCTCTCCATCTCTTTCCCTATTTCTTCCATTTTCCCCATTTCTAGCATTGTTTTCACATTCCATGTTCCAATTCTCATTTTCAGTTTCTCTTTGTTTTTCTTCTTTTTCATTTCTTTTTGTTTTCTTTTTGTCTTCCTGTTCTTTATTTCGTTGCTCTTTCTTGTTGCTTGTCGTCATTTGTGTTTCCGTCCCGCTCTCGTTTCTGCTAGTTTTTTGACTTCTGTTGAGATTGTGTTGTCTTCGTAGTGTTCCTCAGGGTTGCATTTAAGTTCTCCTCGTATCGTGGGTTCACTTTTTCGTTCTCCCTTCTTTCCTTTACATGTGGTGTTAGCATGGTCTGCGCCCAATTCTTTTTCTTTGCGACTGCTCCTTTGGGGAATTTATCGTCATCTGTGGATCGTTCTCTTTTCTTCCTTTCCTCCTTCTTCTCCTCCTCTACAGTCTTTATAATTCCTGTCTCTTCCTCTTCCTCTTCATTCCCCTCAAGTTCTTCGGCGTTCCATTCTTCTCCATTTATTATCAGCCTGTCGCCTCTCATTATTGCTCTGTTTCCTTTTTTTCTGGCTTTCAGCATGTGGGGTATCAGTTTTTTCCTGGTCTCCCTGATTTTTTGTCTAGATCTTCGTTTACCCCAATTCTTGTTCCCTTTAATCCAGCTCGGTTTTTTAATAACTCTGTTTGTTTGAGTTTTGTTGTGAGGCCTACTTTTATTGGTCTGCTTACATTTACTTTCCGGGTTCCTATTCTGTTTATTGTGTCCATTTCATAATCTTCCACTGTTACACCTGTTTTTTCTACTACTTCTTTCAGGAATTTCTTTTTCAGCATACTTGTGTCCTCTTCTTCCTCTTCTGGGATGCCAAAAATTATTATATTCCTTTTCCTTGCTTCCCTCTCTAGTATTTCTATTCTTGTCTCTTGTTGTTTTGTCCTTTCCTCACGGGCTTTAATTTTTCCGCTTGCTGTTTGGAACTCGTGTTTGTTTCGTCCATTTTCCTTTCCATTGATATTAGTTGCTTCATAATGTCTACCAATGTTATATCGTTGTTTTCCGCCATATTGTGTGCTTTCAATTATATTTGCACTTCGTATTTTTATGACTTCACTCGTTTAAAATTTCGAAATTCGCGGGTTTTGGTTCTTGTGGCTTTTCACTCGTGTGTTTGAGATTTTTAACTTGCGCAGGTATTATTTCCTTACGTTGGTGTTCCTACTGGACAATACATGTGTGTAAAATGCGGGAATCAACATGATACAAAAACATGCACAAAACCAAAAACTACACCAACTAAGTGTGTTTTATGTGAGGGTAATCACCCCGCAAATTATAGGGGTTGCTCTGTATACCAAGATATAATAAATGCAAGACATAAAACAGTTAATGGACCGATTCCAAATAGAAATCTCGCCCAACACCAACTCCGATTCCCACGCCAACTTGTTTACCCAATAATGAGAAACTACAAAACTACACTCGAACATATGCTCAAACTACACAACCTCGATTTAACACAAGCAACATAAACGAACAACAAGCCAATTCAGGAGGAGAGCTAACTGCTTTCCTAAACAAGTTTAAGAACATGTTTGCGCAACTGATGAACCAGATGTGACGCCTGATGATAAATTCCAACTAAGTAAGTAAATAATTGGTTAATGATAGCCTCCCGGAACCTCAATCGAAGATGGGCGGTTCTCTGCTTATCTCGAATAAATATTTTAATTAACTTTATGTTAATTACCTGGAAAAAAAGGGCGCCAACGACTAATAATAAAATACACTACCATTAACGCAGATGTCGATTGGTTAGTCGTACCCACAGTTTATTACTTACTTAATTCGTTACTACAGAAACAATGATAGGTAACCATAAATAACAAACACAATTGCAGCAACAATATTTAATATCAGCAAAAAATAAATGTGTAGTATGTATATATAAACCCAAGTTTGCAACAATAATATATATAATTATAATTGTAACCTGTATCGGTACACAACTAACAGTGCAATCACTCAATACAGCCCCAAAAATACCTGACTTTGAGCTACAGTAAAAATACTGCGTTTCACTACCCAAACAAACGCCCTCAAACCGCGTCCTACACTCTAGTCCGGAAAGGCCTTCCAAGATCTACAGAGCATATAAGAAATCAAAATCGCCGTTAAACCCGAATAAAACGCACTATTACCGCTCCTGTTGACTCACGCTGTATATACAGTGAAATTCCCGTGATTACGTACGCTAATACTTGTACAAACTAACATTCCAAAGAATTATGACTGTAAAGTAGTTTGTAACACTCTGTACAATTACAACATAGTTCTTATCTATCCCAAAATATAAATAATTTCATACAAATAAACAAGATTATTTACAATGACTCCGAAATTATCAGAATTAAAAATAAATTT